>WJFB01002046.1:0-22962 GCA_009870185.1 Pygmarrhopalites habei
AGGATTGTGTAATTTGATTTTCTATAATAAAACTCAGAGTTGAGTCCGACATGATATCCCTTAACCAGAATGAATACGTGTGTATTATATAGAAGAAGGGAAAAGAGTTTGTGTGTGTCGGCTGCTTTCATGGTATCAAAGAAAGGAAATTCAGTTTGGAGAAAGTTTCCTCTCTCTTTCTCTCACACACTTTCTCTCTCAACTACTACCTATACGGTGTTTATACCATCAGCGTACTTTTCTCCTCAGACACGTATACATATCGATATTCTCTCCAACTTTCCTACTCGACTGTCCGTTCTCTTTTTAATTCTTTGACCACCAGAGCTTGGCCAGTATTTTAGCATTTATTTATTCTAAACCATTACAAATGTACATAATGCGAAACATTCATGCTCCTCATTTTTTGATATCATACATGCAGCATGTATTACTATGCATTTTAACTAATATTTTAATTAGTAATTTCTATACATGTTAACATTATGATATGAGTGAGATGAGGAGAATTGATCCATGTTTTTAATTTAATTTAATTCATAGTTATTTTTTCAAAGGCCTCAAAGGAAGGAAGTGGAAAGCGACTCTAAAACTTGCCAAGGCAGCTTTGAATTTTCAACTCAGCACCTTTGATAGGTTGTCAATATGCAAGCGTTTGGTTCGAAATCAGTAAAATCCGATTTTTGAGAAAAAAAACAACATTTAATTTTGATTNCAACTCAGCACCTTTGATAGGTTGTCAATATGCAAGCGTTTGGTTCGAAATCAGTAAAATCCGATTTTTGAGAAAAAAAACAACATTTAATTTTGATTACAAATATTTAGTGATTTTTTACCATGTCCTTCCCACCGCGTCCCCCGATGCCCGTTCCAATGCCATTCATGGGGATACCAGGTAATTTGTACTAAATTTCATTTGATAGTTTTGTAATGTTTTAAAAAAATATTGTGGAGACTCCGACTTGAAGTTAATTTGTAAAAAAAATGTTTGTGCGTAAACAAATTCAGAGGGGATCGATCGTGTAGAATTGCATGAACCAGATTTATAAATATTTTTTTTGTTTAAATAGGAATGCCTCCTCCATTAATGGGAGGTCACGGTCATCCTGGTGGACCACCACCAATGCAATTTTTTGGAAATCGAATGCCAGTTGGTCCACCACCAAATATGATGCCAGGGGGTAATATTCGTCCAAACAGACCTGTTGTCGTCTCAAAACCTCCACAAGTTAATAAACCAGATTCTAATAGTACTATGTCTACTTCCATGGTTCAACAACAATCTAGTGGTCCACCGGTCACAGTATTTGTAGGAAATATAACAGAGAAATGGCCGGATGCCATGATTCGACAATTACTAGCTACATGTGGACAGGTTGTGAATTGGAAAAGAGTTCAAGGTGCTTCAGGGAAACTTCAAGGTTTTGGATTTTGTGAATTCAACGGTCCTGACTCTGGTTGTAAGTCTAAATTTTTTTTTTGTTCAATCATAGTATTATGACTTTAGTTGATTCATGTTTGTAATGCTTATTTTAAAATTTCTACAATTATTACAGTACGAGCTGTTCGACTACTCCACGGTTTAGAAGTTGGTGACAAAAAATTAGTTGTGAAAGTTGATGGAAAGACTAGTACTGTACTTGAAGAATACAAAGGTATTATTTTAATAATTTATTTTATTTAGATATTTTTGGAATTTAAATATTCTAAATTTTAATTGTTGCTTCCTGTGTTTCTTGCTCATTCTTCCATTATAGCCGAGAGGAAATTGAAGATAAAAAGTAATACAGACTCGGAACAGAAAGTAATTGAAGATGGGAAGACTGACGACAGCAAAGAAGATGATGACTACATGGATGACGAAATGAAGGAAGCTGATGATCGTTCCAAGGTTAGGAAGTTTAGTTGTAATATTACAAAAGTAGTTACAGTAATTAATTAATAGTAAGAATATAGAGAACAAAAATGACTCAATGTATCACATAAATTGTAGGCTACATGAAACAATGTTAACTTTTTCTATTTTTTCATGTTACACCACTTGCAAAATCCAATAGGTTAGGATAGGAATAATATTCCGAGAATTTAAGAATGAAATTGATGCCTACATACCTCCTGGCGAAAAATCAGGTAGTTATTTAGTTTCTTTTTCCTCAATATAATAAATAACACTACCTGGACATTTCAGTGTTGAATAATTTGTTTTTCTTCTTATTTTTTTGATAGAAAAAGACACAACATCACATAAACAAAATATACAAGATAAGCTACATTTATTGAAATTGAGTAGTTTGGACAAAAAGTCTGAGCCTACTGATGCAGACGCGGTGAGTTTTTAATGCAAACCGTAATTTACTAAAAGTTTGTTTTACATATTTTCACCTAAAGTATTACTCATACTTGACCTCTTTTTGTAAAACAGGATCTACCTGATGAGATGATGGAAGAAGGGAAACGGGAAATAATCACAAGAGAAATTTCTAATTTTCGGGAAAATATGAAGGTAATTTTTAAGGCACAATTTTTTCCTACAGGCTCGATACATTATAATTCATTTCACTTTGAAATTAGATGATGACCATTATATGTTATGTCCAGTTATGATTTTTTGACAGCATAATAGACACACCTTGCATTTGTATTCTGTAGTGCAAGCAAAAGTATGACTGAGATATAATCATTAGTATGCAGACTTTTCGTAGTTGTATCAAATTGTATTCATGGAATGAATGTCGCTAATTTGAATAGTTGGCCATCCTTTCCCAATTCTGATTCATTGAAAATGTCTTTCTCATGATAACCCGATAGCTGTATAGTCAAGACATGTACTAATTATGTTATTAACTCTCAAACATTTGTAAAAGAGGGTATTGACATTGAAGCCAATATGGCCAATTCCAAAATATTACATATTTATATATGTTTATGTGTATATAAGTATATATAATACAATATGACGAAGAAACACAAAAAAAATATTAGTAAATTGGTGAGGGAATCATTCGCTAAATTTCTGGGTCCTCCCATTCATTAGGCGCCCACACGATCAGGCTGACTACCTTCTCCAATTGACTATCTGCCAATTGTTTCTCTATTTCGCATAAAACCTAAAGAATCCAAGTAATTGGTGAGTAATGATTTTTATAAAAACGAATTCTCTTGTAAGTTAAGTTATTTGAGTCAACTCCTCTTCTTCTCTATTATCACCGTACATTCTGGTGTGTGATTTACGATGATAAAACTGAGTAAGTTTTTAATATTCTACATTTATACAAAAATTATTGACAAACAAGATTTGGGTACATATTTCCAAATGGAATAGCTCATCTTGAGGTGAGTTCTTATTACAATATCTTTTTTCATTTGTATTCATTTAGCTTTTTGGCTTTATCCACTCTACTTGTTAGCTCTTTTAATACATTTTTTGTCTTTTTAAAGTGACAGTATGTATTGTAGCTATTTGTTCAAGTTGATTTAGCGTCTAGGATTTTTTTCCATAACAAAGCTAGCTAGTGAGACTTACAAGTTTTTGTTATTATTATTAATCTCGCTCCATGCTTTTACATTTTTCGTGCAAGTCTATGCAACTCGATTGAAATTTTTAATTTGAATTGATTATCAACTCAGAGTTTAAAGAATTTAATTAGTTTGGAGACGCAAAATAATTGTAAAAATCTTATCTCTTTTTATAATGTTATGTGAGTCTTTTTTCAATTCGATTCAAAATTTCAAAGAATGTTGCTGCTTTAAAAGTATAGTCAAGCTCTCTATACCCGGAACTATCCGTTGATGGATTGACAGGACTACAGAAATTTCCCAAATGACTGTAAGTTTTTATTGCTGAGAAAATCATAGAAATGTCCTTTTTAATTTCGTTACATTGACAATTTAATAAATATATTGACAATTTTTAATTACCGATTGTATATTTTGTGTATTATGCAGCCTTAATAGTTTTCATGCATGTTTTGTGTTGAATTTTAATTCGAGTTGTATTTTTAGTTGTCCTTTTAAATCTTAGAGGCTATTAATTTTTATTTGTTCAATTGTTATTGCTATGTATTCAACTTTCCTTCTTGTGCAAAAAATTTATATTGTGTTATTGTTTTTGGTGATGTTTTTCACTTTTTTAAGAGACTGCAATAATGAGTGTCGGTTGTAGTTTCTTTTTTTGCTGATAAGGAAATAATGAAAAATGATTTAAATGTTAATACTTACTGTAATTGCTCGTGCTGTTAATGTTAATTGGAATACAAGAGGAAAAAAATGGACTTTTGTCATGTCATGTAGCAGAAGATTGGTTGGTGTAGGAAACATCTTCATCCCTCCATTCGTCATCTCGGCGTGTACGTTTTACTCGTACGTGTTCTCGAAGACTTGTAGACAATGTGAAACTGAGGATTATAATTGGATTATAATACATCCCATAGTAAAAAAAACAAATCATCAATTTCTTTCCGTTTAATCTATACCTTATAGAGTAAATAATTACCTTAAATAATATGTCATCAACCTTGATTTCCTCCTTGGTCTTCTACATTCTACTCTTTTTTTTCTTTCTCTATCCACTCTTCCGACCAAGTTCAACATTTAAAAAAGCATTCTATTCCTCATTGATTCATATATTATATGAATATGAAGTAGTTGTTGTGATCAAAGTAAACTCGTTGAATTTTTTTACTTGATTGAATTTGAACATTTGAGGCGTTCAACAAATGAATTGTGATTGAGTATACATGAATATAAAAGGATGATGGTTCCATGGAGTTAACCTCCCACAGACATGTTTTATACTGACATTTTGAATTTGTTTTTAATTTCAGCAAGAAAAGCAGAAGGAGGAAGAACGGAAGAAAATAGTGAGAGAGAGGAGGGAACGGGAACGTGCGAGGGAGGAAAGGCGAAAGGATGAACGGGATAAACATTCACCAGATAGTCGAAGAAAAGATCGTTATTCGAGGTCACCGGGACCAAGGGGAGCAAATGGTAGTCCTTCAAGATTAAGACGAAGTCGCTCTAGAACTGATGACGTTAAGAGAATAGACCGAAGGAGATCTCGATCAAGGGACAGAAGAGGTGATAGAGGAAGTGAACGAGATCGTGATCGACGAACACCAGATCGTGATAGAGATGGTCGTCGAAGACGCAGTTCCCGTGAAAGAAAATCTAGATCAAAATCTCGCGAGAGATCTCCACTTCCACAGCCCAAACCAAGGTATAGAGAGAGGGAAGAAGAAGAGGAAGCAGCAGAACAAAAAAGACTAGAAAGGAAAGCCAGGGAGAAAGAGGCAGCGTATGAAGATCGACTACGAATTTGGGAATTAAGGGAACAAAAGAAGGCTAAGGAATTAAAGCGTGAGAAAGAAAGACAAAAGAGACAAGAAGAAGAGCAACAAAGGGAGGCCAAGAGGATGAAACAATTTTTTGAAGACTATGATGATGAAAAGATGGATCATAAATATTACAGGTACACAGTTTAATATCATTTTGTTTTTATGAAAGAATCTTAGCTGCATTGAAAGTGAAATTCATTTAAATATACTTTTGTCTTACAGGGGTAAAGAGTTGCAAAAGAGGCTTGCAGATCGTACTAAAGAATTAGAAGCTGATAATAAGGATCGGCAAAAGGAAAGAGAAGAATTAGAAGAAATTAAATTGCGAATGTTGACTAGTAATACTACTCCTCCCGGTGGAACACCACTTGGTAGTAGATTTAATCAAGTAAGAAACTGTCACTCGCAGTCTAATGATTTCATTCATTATTGTTATGCATCTATTTGTTTTAACGAAACGTTGTAATAATATATTTCCTGAGTCAGTAATTTATTGTGATTACAATATTTTCTGTAATATTTTTTTTAGTATAAAAAGCCGATGACTGATACAACGAACACAACAATGTCACCCTTTTTGAAGACTACAACTGGCAAATCAGATAGTGGAAGTAAAAAATCGCCTGTTGGTAGTAAATTACACGTAAGTAAAAATAACGTTATTTGTGTTTATTATTTTATCCCCTTATTTTTATTCACATTTTGTTAGAAACATAAGTAATATTTTGACATTTGTATGATTCTAGGTCTCTGCAAGATTGCAAGCATTGGCAGGAGGGCCAGGAGGAAATTCTGTGAATAATGGTTTATCTCCTGTTCGCAAAAATTCAAAAAGTGAACCTCCTGTGGCAACAGTAGCTCCTTTTTCTTCCGGATTGAAAGCTCAACCATCACCGGCTATTCAAAATCAACAGACAAGCTTCAGTTCCATTCAGTTTAGTTCATTTGTCCCTCTAAAATCTAATCCTACTACACCCAATTCCATTACTGCTTCACCTGTGGCCAATGTAGCTCAGATGTCACCCAGCCTCAAATCCTTAGCTGGAACTGGATTTCAAATAACACTTAATAATACTGGTAATAGTCATGAAAAGGATCGCGGTGGTAATTTCCATGATAGTAAGGATGAAGATTCACGAAATAGCTTTTCATTTGCCCCTTCCCCTGGTATGGCATCTCCTTTACAATCTAGAGAAGAAGGTATGGTATCTAAACTTTTTCGCTGTCCTATATTCTCTCAATCTATTGTATTATACTATGCCACATATAGTAATAAATTGTTTATTTTAAATTAATAATAAGATACTTGGTAAGAAAAAGAATCTTATTCGTAGTGTACAAGACGTAATTTTAAAATTCCTATTTCAGATGATTCCTCAATGCCGGATGGATTGAGTCCTGCTGATATGCCCAAAAAGAAAAAGATTGACGTAAAGGACGTATTTAATCAAGATGAAGATGATAATGATGGTTTCGGTTCTGGAAAGAAAAGAAAATTAGTTCCTCTAGGTAATGAATACTTTATTACTGAAGTTGGCGCCTCAAATCTTTCTGGCAAAATATTCTTCAGTACAAGTTTAAAATACATTTTTTTGGATTTTATTGTTGTTGTAGATTTTGGTGATGAGACCAAGAAGGCAAAGAAGGAAGAAAAAATACCAGAGGATAAGAAGAAACATATAAAATCTTTAATAGACAAAATTCCTACCGATAAAGAAGCATTATTCAGTCATGAGATTGATTGGGATATGCTTGATAATGTAAGTATTCTTTTTTTCACATAATATTTTCGTAAAGTTAAAATTGATAGTAAAGCTGTTCATCTCTAAATTCAATAATTTTGTCGTTTTCTTTTATAGTCTTTGATGGAAAAACGTATAAGGCCTTGGATAAACAAGAAAATAATAGACTATATAGGAGAGCCAGAACCAACTCTAGTGGATTTCAGTAATGATTATATTATTTACCTTGAAATATTTTATTTTAAAAAAAACAAATGTAATTTAACATTTTTCATGTCTTTATTTTCTTAGTATGTTCCAAAGTCTTAGGACGAAGTGCACCTCAACTCATTTTAGATGATGTGATGATGGTGAGAAAATTTCTCCTAATTAATTTTCTAATATGAATTTACCTAACAATGGTCATTCAATAGAAAATTAACTAATTGATCTATTTATTACATTGAAGGTGTTGGATGAGGAAGCAGAAGTTTTTGTAGTAAAAATGTGGAGACTTCTTGTGTATGAAATAGCTGCTAAAAAGTATGGTATCAGTAATAATAAAGGAGACAAGTGATGTGTGATCCTGCTGTTCTTCGCTCTTTTTGTGTGACTGACAGCTCAAGAACTTTATGAATCGTGAACCTTAATGTGCATTCAATGAGAAGATGTTCGTAGGAAACTAGCAGTGAGAGAGACTTTACTTGCTCATACTAAGATTTTACATGAGATGATCTTTTTACACATTTTTTGTTCATTTGTTATGTAGTATTGTTGACTTTTTCAAATTATAATTATATTATTATTAATCACTTTAGGTATATTATTGATTTATTAAGTTGCTAATCCGAATTGACGTTCAGTTTATTTCATGGTTAAAAAATTTACACCACTGGTATAATCTTATTGGACTATACTTTAAGTATAGGTTTTCGACAGAGAAGAGAGAGAAAGAGAGTATATATTAAATTATACAACAAGGTACACATGATGTTTTTTTGTAAAAGCTATTATATGAGCTGTATTAAAATGTTTGTCGTATATTGTATTTGATAACAAAACGCCAAAAAATAAAAATTGGACATGTTGATTGATGTATTTAAGTCATTATTTAATGTATCTGTAAAAACTTCATCGATTCTTTCAAGAAATATTAAAATGAATTTCATAAAATATAATTAGTGTTTTGTCATTTCAAAATTTGTCTACAGCACTTTTTAATTATATTTGAATAGATTTTTGTTCCAAGTTCTGGCATGCATATATCAAGCTAGCTTGGTAATAAAGATGACATGATAAGACACGAGTAAAGAACATATATTCGCAATGCGGTAGAAACCCGGGCAGAAACGACATCAGCTTACAACTGCAAATTGTCATATCTAGAGGAGTTTCTTGTTTGTAGCGCATGAAGGCCTCATTCACATAAGAATAATATTTTTTTAAAAGTAATATCGATGCAAGGTTGTGTCATATTTGTCTTTATGAAATTGTTGACCTCACCATATACATGAGTCATAAAATGAGTGTCATTTTGAGCAGTTGTCTATATTGTGAGGTATCATAGACGCAAGAAATTAAAACTAATGATAGGTAATAACTGCTCAGGTCAAGGGCTCTGTGCAATTTGATAGAAAAAATATACATGGCATATTCATGAGGTCATGAACTTTGGCCACGATCTGAAAATTTAGTAAAAATACTGAAAACCATATTCTGAAGTGCAAGGATATCGAGGGTGACCGTCTCACAACCGCTATTTCACAGAGAATTTGAAAAATTCCAACAAATTTTTTTCCGAAATTCTCAACAATGACATCGTCCTGGTTCGGGGACAGTTTGTCCAGCATTAAAGGCCAGATAAGTAATTTCTCCAAGGACCTACTTACAGAAAGTCGGGAAGAGAGCGAAGGTATGTCAAATTTCAATAATCTATGTGGAATAATTAATGTTATGTGTCACATACTTTTGAAATGTCATTCTGTCTGTACACATATTTCTGGTTTGTTATTGTCATTTATCTACTGTTTACCTGCAATTCTTGCAAGATAAGCTGATCTATTGGATTTGTTAAACAGAATTTACAGAATCAGAGGAATTGAAACAAGCCAAGAAGACTATTTCAACTTTGGAAGATTTACGTTTGCACCATGAAGCTGATGTAAGTAAATATTCATGACAAACTCTTTCACACGTCATTTTCTTTAAACTAATATGGTGATACTACATGTAACTCATTGTCTGTAATTTGAGAGACGTGATCTTTTCTTTAATTTGTGTTAACTATTGAATTGGGTCAATGGTTTTTTATTTGTCATTTTACAGATTGAAAGATTAAAGGCGCAAGTGATAGACTTGGACGAGAAGACAGAAGTACAGGATAGACAGAGCAAATCTTTAATAGAATCATACGATACTCTAATTCAATGCAAAGAGGTAAGAAGTATATTCCACATTTTTACAAATTTCAAATTGAAATTTTCAATACAATGAATTCCAGAAAAATCTGCTAAAAAGATGTTCTAAAGATGTCTTTATCATTGTAGGAAGAAAATAAGCGTCTTAAGGAACAAGTGGAACTACTACTTCTTCAGGTTAGTCACATTAATTGTAACATCCTCTCATACAAGAGTACAAATCTTTGTACTATAGCAGTTAGTATGCAATTAGATGAAATCAAAAGTGTACAACTACGAAAAAGAAAGGAATCCTTTCAAAGAAATAGACAAGTTCAACAAAATGATATTGTAGCTATCATTCAACTTTTGAAATATTTTGTAGAGTAATCAATTTGACTTATTATTTTCAGAATATTATTTTTTGAAAATTTCAATTTGAAGGGTTCTATACAAATGTACTTAGAAGATTAAATGTCGTGACCCGTTCAGAGCTAATGTTGTGTCATCTTTACAAATCTACCGACAGTACCGAATAGAGATTTTCAAATGCAAAAATTACATGAAAAATCAATCTAGAGTACCGTGAGTGAGTTGATTTGACAAGGGGGTCTTTACAAGTCAAACAAATGTGAGATAAGAATGATGGTAAAATGAAATCCGGGCATTTGATTACTGGGGTTTGGCCGTTGATGGTCCTAATTCAGGACTCCTAAACTATCTTTGATGCCGCCTTTCACTGTTGTTTAATCTTTGATATGAACCGATTCTGTTGCAAATCTATATGAGGTTGATTAAGAATTCTATTGTACTCGAATTGTCCATGTAGTTTGGGTCATCATCACGACCCATCGTAGCGCTGGTCCTTGGTGATTTTCGTTAAAAAATAAACAGTCAAGTTTTTATTGAAATCTGGTTGGTACTTTTGGAGAAAAGGGTTGCATGTATTAACCAATATTAGTCTTTGTATCCAATGAGCAGTTATTATATTCACGTAGACACATTGCTTCTAGCCTGGTTGTTGGTAAAACAAAAATGATTATTATGTTTCCTAAAGTTTGGTTAGGGGTTGGATTCTAGTCAAGTCTTATCTTTGTGTCGTTCTTGGATGCAGCTGAAAAAGAGAAACGATGTTATATTAGGAATTATT
The DNA here is from genome assembly GCA_009870185.1 of Pygmarrhopalites habei. NCBI lineage: Eukaryota > Metazoa > Arthropoda > Collembola > Symphypleona > Arrhopalitidae > Pygmarrhopalites > Pygmarrhopalites habei. The sequence continues at coordinate 10,601 of WJFB01002046.1, forward strand.
ACTTGATCAAGAAGATGGAGGGCAGGGAGAAAGTAAATAGCACCATATGTTTGGTAGTGTTCAACTAAGTGAAAAAAAATTCATCTCTGTTTCTGTTTACATTTTCGATAATGTGTTTGGGCTCTCATCCTAAATCAGACAGTCTCATATATTTTATAGATATATGTATAATTGTTCCTAGAGTTGTAAAATATTGTATCTTCGTACGGGGTAAGATGTGGTTCTCGTCATTTCTTCCCTCCCTCCCTCTATTCCCGTTGTAATAAAAGTCTGTATTTTGATCAACTCCAACTACAATGATAGCAGTACAAACCATAGACATGAAATTTCTCTCTTCAATTCAATATTACAGAATTTCCCCCTGTAAAACTTTTTTAGCTAAAAATATTGTAACATCATTTGATTGGTGAGGACAATGTTGACAAAAATACACTGTTGGTTTTGGATTTGGTGTTCTGGTCATTTTGTACATGTATACTTTTACTAATGCCTATTTATGTGCGTGAGTAGAAGTACGCGTAAAGTTCTCTACTTTTCATTTACCTCTCCAATCTTCAGTTGTGGCGGTCGGGAGATAACTTGACTTTATCTTTTGTTGATACACTGTTTCGTATTCAGTGTGTGAAACATCCGTTCCCTCCTCATCCTTAGGAATAATCGTAAAGACTAATAATAATACTGTGTATGCAAGAGTGGAGCCCTGAAACGGTTAAATGTTAATTATAAATTTTTCACAATGATGTCAATTTCACGACTGTCAACATTGTACGTAACAGTATTTAAGAAAAACTTTGTCAAACTTTTGTAGGAGTAATTGAGGAAAATCATCATCTGCCTGTACTGCTGCTCCACAGATAGGTAGTTTAATATTCCTAATCTACTACTACTCATTTTGTTTGAGAGTCAAATTGTGCGTACGAGAGTAATTACAGACAGATTATTACGGGAACCTGCTAGCTGTGTATATGCATAACGTAAATAGTATGCATTACAAATTGTAGGTCATTCTGAATGCAATAAGAGTATAATATTTAAATGCTGTGGAAAGGAAAAATCTGAGCAAGAGAATTTATTCTTAAAAGTTGTTCATTGTTTAAGTTTTTAAAATGCATGAATTCATCATCAAAAGGAGGAAGATTTTGCCGAGGCTAAACTTTACTCCCCTTGTTTTTGAAGCCTAGGGAAGTGGGGTTAAGACGAAAGATATCTGGAGAGAGGATGTGTGTACACTTATTTTGCTTGCAGTATTAAGATTTAGAATTGAGAGGTATTGAAATGCTGCGTGGCCGGCCTACAGGAACATAAGCCTGAAGAGCACACCTGAATTATCACCTCCATGTTGTCATTGACACCAACCATCCAAACAGGGATGAGGAGAGTGATAAAATTTTCACAGTTTACATTTCCATCTCCATTATATACATTTGTTGCAACCACTGTCTTATTCCTACCATGCTTCATCTTTCATATCATGTATAGCGTAGACACACACACACACATACGCACACTGAATAATATCATTAACCTTTTCCATCTTCCTTAAGCTCTTAATGTAGTCTTGTACAAAGCAGAGAGAATTTTTCAGCTCTCTCAACTTGCGAGAGTATCCCTGTACACCAACCTTTGATTGATTTTTCTCTACTGAAAATCCTACATTTAGTGTACAGAGGTGCATGCATATGATGATGATTGTAACCAAATCCAAGTTAATTGTATTAAAATGTGTGTACAACACACAACAGTAGAGTACAGTAGTTGTCTCTCTCATGACATAACATTGCTCTCCTATGGTACGATACGAGTTGAAAAGAACAATACAATTTTTAATTGCTTTTAAAATGTTCAACATTAAAGAAACTATTATTTCATTAGGGAGTACTAATGACAATCACATGTACAACATGGAAAGCCCATATTGTCGAGACATGGAACAAAACGCCCTCATTCCTACTAAACCTGGGTTTCCCCTCTCTCAACTCTGAATTTTGTCTGTAGTGAAAAAGCCATACATTACCTAACACTTTACTCTTCCTTTCATTTTTACCGTCCATAATACACGATCAACTCCATTTCCTCTGTCTCTGTCTCTCACGCACATTAAGTACGTACATAGTGAGGTCAACTGTCAAACTTGGGCATGTAAAGTGTGTAGACACGAACTGGATTTTTGTCCAGTATTGTACTAGTGCTAGTATATATAAGGAATGAGATGAACGTGTAGCTGCTTGCTTGTCGAAAAGCACAAAATGGAGAGGATTGACCTTTCAGATTTGTTTGAACTAAAGACTGTACACCACAAGAGAGAGAGATAGGACATTATTGATGTGACTGATATGCACGCAAGGAAGACTATATAGAGTAATATAGACGTATACTTGGGAGATTAACATGAGTACGAATGTCGTTTAAGTTTTCATCATTCAAATTAAATGAGGATAGAGGAGGAGGAAGGAAAAAGGGACCAGATGTTCCCTCACCATTTTTGTTTTCCTTCAGAGTTTTTCCAGACAACTCCACGACCAACTGGATGTGATCCCTACAGATAGAGTAAGGGAGAGGAGGACGAGAGAGGTGGATGGAGAAAACGCAAATTTGTAGGAAAACGATAGGAAAGACTTATGAGTAGTAGTAAATAAAGCACACTAAAAAAATATGCTTACAACACATCGTCTGGTTATAATGTTCCTCATGTTTCATTTCTTTAATCTTTCCTCCCAATTACCTACTTACTCTACGCACTGCCTTGCGCCCTGAGCAAAGAAGAAAATGTGGAGAATAAGAGAAAACAAAGCCACAACTTTTTGTGTTGTAATTTTTAAATAGACATTATCTATAGAAATTAGTTTATTATATCAGAGGATGGTAGAGTATTCTACTTACACTATGTTGTTTTGAATGATTTGTGTGTGGACGTGTATCGTTGTATTTGCAGATTTCTTTATATTACTTTTTCTTTTTCCCTGAGACTCGTGTCACATGTCACTTATTCAGTTGAAAAGGAAAAACGTTTTTCCTTCTGATGCGTCCATTATTTTTTAGAGAGGGCAAAGGACTCAATTTTTACACGACTTGTAAATTGAGTCTTATTTCAACTCGACCTCTCTCTCTGAATCAGAGAGACTCTGACTCTCTCATGATGATTGTGATGATTGAAAATGATCTTGTCTTTGATGACGTGAAAGTTAATACGTCCGAGATTGAGAAGGATAGAGAAATCTTTTACTACGAAATGAAATGAGGAAATATTTAGTTGCGTCGTATATTTAGTGGAGCTATCACATATTCTTGTAATCTGAAGTCAAAAGGGATATCATTTTGATTAAATTTGGAAGACAGGGACAAGTTTTTAATTATCCTTTTAGACGGGTAGAAAGGGAAGGGAGCAGTGTGGCTGTATGAGTAGTGAATCCATGAATTTGTGATATGTTGTGTGGACTCTACATTTATTAGGAATTAATTCGGAATTATTTTTGAAGACATCGGTTTCGATTCACAAATTATGAATCAACTTGACTGACGTACGTATGTGTTATGATTGTATCTTGTATTGGAAAAATAAGAAGGATACATGTTGTAGGAGGGGCTGTGAGTAGGAAAGAGAACATTTTGTGATGGTGTATTACAGGAGTGAATGACTGTGTGAGTATTGTATTGCAATACTCATTTTGACTGATGATTGTCACCTTGTTGGTGTAAAACAAATTCCTGTCCCCTCTCCTTCTCTCTCTCTCTCTCTCTCTCTCTCTCTCTCCTCCTCTTCAAAGAGGCTCATTAATGCTCAAGCAGGAACTTCCGGCCTCATCATCATCCTTGTCGTCATATTTTATTTTCCAAAAGGTTTTTTCCTTCACCCTCCTTTCTTTCCCCTGACTCTCTCTCCACAGTGGAGACTCCACTATATTTGATGCATTGGGAGTACTCAATACACGGAACATGACTGTATTTAATTTTACACAGCTTGCACCAAATATATTTTGATACTGAATTGTCTTTACTAAGCTATTACTGTATACTATTTATACATGAGTTCAACTCGTGGCGGTATTAGTTCTTCATACGTTGTGCACTTACACTAAATATATCCAGTATTGGAATTAGCATCTCTGACTTTGTTCAAACTTGGCTCACACAAGGAAGTTAATGCTGCTGTGATACTAATTAAGGTATTTTTGAACTCACAATTTTGGAATTTGGTTAAAATTCACTTTGAAATAATCGGACGAAGGACTGGTATGAGACTCATTCATAAATCTTTGTAGGAATTGTGTGTGTGTAACACTCACATAGCTACCTAGTAGGTAGTACCTATGTCATGCTCTGATATAAAATTATACTGTGACACTCTCATGGTATTCCAATTGAGAATTAAAATATTAAAATGGTTTGGAGAGTCTTTCATGTACAATAGGGGGATTAGACAGCCTTTAATTTTTAAAAAACTGTATGTACATCTGTCCGCCCATGGGATGAACATGGTACAAGTAAGAGTATACAACGTGATACGATTTTGTGTGTACCATTTCCTTGTCTTTTCCTTCTGATATTATTCTATGTTCATCCCTACCTGTTTTGAATTGTATGTAGTAGATATATTTGGAAATTTGAAATTTAAAATCATATAATTTACAAGAGGAGAACAGTTCCTCTTGGATTCCTATTCTATTCTATTGGATAAATGGATAGCTGAGGTATCTAGTACTTGTATAGTCCTGGTAGAAAAAGAGCACATGTACAATTTTTTTTTGCATTGTTTGCTTCAAGCACGTCATGAAGCATGATAAACGGAAATCCTTTTAGTTGTGTACTAGTGCAGTGTAGTTTGTGTGTGTACCTGTACAGGGTAGAAAAGATAATAATGTTTCTAGCACTATTTACCCTCTAATATGGTCCTGGTGTACTGGTATGTATGTAGTAATGTGTGCGTAGAGCTTTGTGTATCCATAATAATAATTTTCTCTCTTTTTTCCTCCTTTCTTTCACCAAGTGCCGCTCTTGTTGTTCCCCGAGTTATAAGTTGAATTTTTGTCTACCTGGTTATGTATAATACAATCCTGTACGTAGTCTTATAATAGTTTTGTGTTAAGTAGAGTACGATTAAAATGTATATAAATTTTAGAGATGGATGAACCAAACCTACTACTCCTTCCTACCTATATGAACACATGATGTTATGGTATTTGCACTCGTTTTGGATCCTCATTCTTTAATATCTTTATGACATGTGAGTGTGAGGGAAGAAGGGGGAAGGAAGAGCACTTTGTCAAAAAAAAGTACTCTGCTGTATACCTGTGGTGACGCTACTTTCGAAAAAAAGCCAAATAAATAAGTCCTCTTTCTCTACTCTTGACAAATTGAACTGTATTGTCGAATTTTACATAATATTTGTGCACAAATACGTATAGGCATGTAATGTGTATAAAAGTACATGTAATGTTCGCACTCTTACGTTACACCATGTGAATACAAATTATTGGGTTTTCTCTCTCTCTTTCCTCTTTCTCTAAATATTTACATGAGTACTTTTCAATTTCCATAATACACTTTTTGAGTTTGACAATATCTATAAAAGGAGGGGAAAATACACTGTTTTCCGAAAATACGGGGTGACAAAGGGAACTCGTGCTAGGGTTCCCTGTATTAGATAATGACACTAAATCAATCTGTATTTTCAATAATATTCCGCCAAATCCATTTCATGTAGTCACTTTCTTAAACTTGTGTCAAAATTGAGATTTAATTGTCATAGTTTTGTGTACAACACGTGCGGACGACAGATGGGGATGGAATTGAATTGGGAGATCAATTAAAATATAATTATGGGGGGCGGTTGGCAAATTGGTTTTAAACAGACAAAAACGGGAAATTCATTGAACCGTGTAAAATGTGACTCATGCACTCGACGGACGTGCAGTGAGGATAGGATGGACAGATTAAAATTGAACATGACAAGGCTAAACACACACACTCCACACTCGTCGGCGTTGTACATACCACATTTTTGTATCGTGTGTGCGGATGTACATAATATGACATGATTATTTTTCAGATTTTAAACCGTTTTTACACTTTTAGCGAGGCAGAGACTGTCAAAGGGTTTGACTGTGACAAATCTCATCCTGACTCTTTCCTCTTCACACACACGCTTACACAACAACTGATATTTAATTATCCTATTAATACCCATCACTGTCAAGCCACACTTGATGTGCTATCTGTTATTGATCTTGTTCGATGGAAAAAAAATAATCGAAAAATTGAAGTGGAGTAGCCAAGACTGTCTAAATTTGAGGATGACCATTAGCATTTTAGACCGTTAAAATTTTGAATAGGATTAGGATCTTCAGTGTGTAATGGGAAGGTGAACTTCTTAATGATCTTAATGATAGAGAGATAACTAGGAAGAAAATCCTAATGGGGGGCAGAGTGATAATGAGGTTGTTTGTGCACTTTTAAAAATGATCAACATGTCAGTCCAAAAGACTTGGAGGTGCTGAACAAAGTGTGAGTGATTGACGATTGTCACTTTCCCTCATCCAACCTATAATACTATTCTAATAATGAGGGAGGACGGAGGAATAGAGTTTAAATGTATTCCTTCAGAATTCACCAGGATGACACACCAGGAGGAATGTAAAGTGGAAGTATTGTTATCTACCCTTTCTTGTAATTAGAATCCTCATTTCCTCCCTCATCAAGATCCAAGGCTTGTTATTCCTTCACTTGTCTCTCTTTCCCCTCGTCTACACTATGTTCAAGTAGAAATTTTCTTTTCGTATTTGTGTACAAAAATAAGAGGCTATGTAATGTATGAACCATATACAGTAATGACAAGGCTGAACGATAGTGGTTTGATGTTTGTTCCCGTTCAACTTTCGAATACGTACAATAATTGTATATAATGTGTGCCAATGTGTGGTTAGGGGTTGTATGTATTTGTTTAGTTTTTAGATGAATTCAAAATCCGGAAGAAGAAATTGGTTTTGACTTGAAGTTTGACTAATGACCAAAAGACAAAATATAGAGAGGTTCTACCTATATTTATAATTTATATTCATATAAGGTTGACATGAGAGAGAACCTTTTTTGTTTGACTTTTGACTCATGTCAACCGGGAGTGTGGATAGTGTATTTAGAGAGAGAGAGAGAGAAGGTTGTCTTGTCTGGGATTTATTTGGTGGACAGACGGTTTGTGACTTTTCAATTTATTTCCAACACCAGGGAAAATTAATCCTACAGTCTAGTTTTATCAGACACTTTACAACAAGGTGTACAATAATGATAGGATAATAGTTATATCTGGAGATTTTCTTTCTCTGTGTGTATACAATAAACACACAGTTCATGATGATCATCATAGTTAAGTATAGTGTATTTACATAAAAAAAGTATTAAATACGACGCCTCGTTAGGTTGTCTTTTCTCCCTCTCCGTTTTATATGACATGTGATGAATTTGCTAATCTGGAGTTCTTTGGCTCTTGTCAGGTTTAAAAGCGTATGATAAGGGATGGATAAGATATCAGAGGAGGGAAAATTCTGGAAATCTCAAACTACTACTTGTGTGTCCTCCTTCTCCTCCCACATTAGATACACATATCCACATATAATGTTCAACCGAGAATAGCTAAATGGACTTCTCGTCTCTTCCCCTCTCGCATTTCTTTTAATCTTTATCCTCTCCAATGTCCATTTGAAAAATCATGAGAGTGACTAATATGAAAAAAATGTTTGATGACAGTTGACAAAATTCACACCCAACATTATCCTCCTCCTCCTCCACTTCACTCTTTTTTTACCTGCCCAATCTTGTCTCTCTGACCACGATAGTGGTATACGATGGTGTCCATGCCACGTTGGGTAGTTTTTTAACGGACGTACTTTGTATACATTTTTTGATGTTCATTATTCACACAGGGAGCTACTGCTCTTTTTTGTACTACTAATCTACATGGTCATTATTTTGATATCTGTATGTGTGCTGGACACATCCGTGAGTTTTACTATTTTAATATCGTAACGAGGAGAGGTGTAAATGTTTATCTTTTATACGAATTTCCACGATGTCCTAGAGCCAGAGGGGCCAAAATTATTTTATTCTGGAGGGATTCGGGCTAATGACAAAAAATCCCTTAGACTTGAATAATATTATAAATATTACATTTGCTATTTTAAAATGGGGGAAAGGAGGAGCCGCGGGTTTTGAGCACATTGACAGAAGGAGGATGTAACTTGAAAATGGAGATATTTGGAGGGAATGACATAATTTATTTGACTTCATAAATCTACACACTATTATATTTATACTCTCCAAGCATTGTACAATGGAGTACAGTACAGTGTCAGTGTTGTACAATTCAGTTCAGATATGTCAAGTTTTGTACATTTTTGAGAGAGTTGACTAACTAGTAGTTTGGTGACTGCTGGTTCATGTCATTTTATTATTCTTGGCATGGCATTTATTGTGTGTGTGTGTGTATGTGGGTTCATGGTTCGGCGTGTCCTTTTTGTGTGTATTTTCTATTGTCATCTTGTTTTGAGAGTTTACGACGAGGGCATATTTCCCCTCTTTTTTATATTTCATTCCCGTCTCACATGTACTAGCTACTGTGTGTGTGTGTCTATTACCGTATGTACCTTCCTTGCCGCCTCAGCTCATGCATATCATGCAAAAATGGAGCATATCATATTAATATCTATGTTAAAGTTAACGATCTTGACTCTCTGCGTACTCGGCTCTTCTTTTAATGTATAAGTATAGAGGCAGGGAGTCACTTGGACAAGATTATTGTCTTGTGAGTGCAGGGATGGATGTAGTTTGTGTTTAAACTTGGAGATGAAAGATATAAAGGGGCGGGGGAGTCGAGATTAGCTAATCAAAGTAACAAGTCTTGTGAGTGACTCATGGCTGTACGCAAAGTTCAATTCTTACATACACACAACATTTATGATCTTACAAGGGCTGAGACCTTCCGGTTCATGGAAAGGTGATGATGTGTGTGTGTGTGGAATGAGTCATTCAGATTTTCGTGTGGTCCTTATTATTGTGCGTGTATCTCACTGACTCCCATCCAAGTTTAAAAGGTTCCACGAGTGAGAGATGAATACAGTGAAGCCATTCTGATCCCTTCCCTTCCTCCTTGGCCTTTTGTCTTGGATTTCAATTGAAATGGGACTACATACATGGGAGAGAGAAGTCATCATCATCACTTGGCGGTTTTCATAGTTAAAGGATATAATGTGTGTGTGTGTAGATTGTACAACCCTAGTTGAGTATGTGACTGTTCCACATTTAGGGGACAATGCAACTCTAATTATTCCCATTAGGTAGTGCACACTTATGCTGTTCCATTCTACATTAAATAGACCCTTATATACAGTCTCTATAACAGTTGTAGTTAGTTAGAAAGATGGTGTATTCAGTGTTCGTGACTCTCCATGTTTGTCTCATCTGAGGAAATGAAGTGTTTGGGTAAAGGAAATTTTTTGATGCATTTCCTTTCCGTTCTTTTTCTTTTTAAAAAAAATGAACAACAAATGATGGTTTGCAATTTATTGTTGTTGTGAATGAAAAAGATATTAAAAACATATTGTTGGTGATTAAATACACTTCTTTTTTATGTGGACATTTGTCGTCTCTCTAGTTTGCTGAAATTACTACTACTCGTAGAATAGTCTGAGCGAAAATAGTGAAACGTGTCAGGGTAGCAGACAAGTCGACACAGAGTGAAGTTACAGATTAAGATTACACGAGTAATAAAAATCATTGTCCTTTCATTCCATTCGAACGAGTCAGTCAGAGTGTATTTTAGTGTTACTGAGTGTGTGTGTAGTTTACTCTTTCCCATTGACGTCCTGATGATATGACTATCACACACACTCATTCTTCTTTCACTCCTCTTTGGCAAACGGCTTTCTTTGATGTGGCCACGGTGTGGTCCTATATAGATCCATGGCCGATGAAATTTTACCATATCTATTTACCTGTAGAGGATCCTGTCCGTTTACGTACTACATTTCTGTGCAAAGTGAAGGGTTTTGCTGTGAACACATTGACTGGTGTCCGTTTGTTAATCCTGTGAAGCGTGTATAACAGATGGGAGGCCATGATAGTTTTACTAACTAATTAATACAACATATTATTTTATTTCTTAAATTTAATTGTTTCATATCTAAAGTGCCAAAATTTGGATTTTTTCAAAATTAAACAAGATAATGATATTATTATGTGCTAGGGGAAAATGTGGAGTGTGTGTGTATTCAATACTAATTCAAAAATATATAGACGGAAACTATGAGTGAAAGACATGTGTGTGTGTGTTCTTTTTTCCGTTTTGAACATTTAAATTTATGCACGGGTCGGGAGGATGATGTGAGTCAATAAAAAACCTGGCCTGGTATGAAATGGGATGCATTGTTAGGAATCTGTTGATTTGACGAGAGGAGGAAGAGGAATATTGCATATTGCCATTCATTTACAAGCTGAAACGAGAAGAATTAAATAAGCTCTTTCTCTTTCCCATTCTGTGTGAGGTGGGGGTGTGAGGCCTCTCTTTTTCTGTTGTACTGTGTATGTATAGTGTATGGTGAATTTGATCGTCAACTCCCTCTCACACTCTTTTCTGTCTGACACTTGTGCAGGTGGTTCTTCTATTATTCTTGTAGGGCAATCAGTCTTCCATGAATTTTTGTGTATTGAACCTGACTTGAGTCTACCGTGTGTGTGTGTGTCATATGGATGTGTGTATTCCGTTTTTTTATTATTTGTCCTGCCTTGTCAACTCGTACCGCATCTTGTGTATGTGTGTACTCCTCTTTAAAAGTTCGGTAGTATGACTCTATATTAATGGATGCATAAATTTTTTTTGAAGGCATTCCCTTTACAGTAGTGTAGTATGTAAAAGTTGTTGAGTAGGGGGGAGGAAATGATCATTTTACAGTTGTGTGAGGGATGGAGTGACGAGAGACTTGTTAGAAGAGAAGAGTTCTTTTCCACGTATTACAAACAAAATGTTTTTTAATGATTTGCCGACTACTCAAATTCTGTTCACCGTAAAACTTGATGGCTTGAGTTAAAAATGAGATTTCTCTTGGAAAAAAGCGGAAAGAGTCAATAATTTGAGACGGACTATTGACAGAGTATCTCCAGTTTGACGGTACCTTACTCTTTAACTACTTAATGTGTAATAGTTACTCCCGTCCATTTTTCTTTTACAGGAGTTTTTCAAGTAACTTTTATGCCGACTAGACTCATTTTCTTCCTTACATCATAGTCATAACAGGACAAGGAGAATTTCCCATAACTTGGCTCTTGTCTCTGCTGCGTAGGAAGAAACCCATGACGGTTTATGAGCCCTCTCTGTGCGGTGATTTCCCTCCAATTACAGATAGAGTTCATAAAAGTGAGAAATATGATTGTTTAGCGATTTTGAGTTCAATCAAGCTAACATTAATAGTCAGTCATATTATTATATGGAGTTATTTTTAAATATGAATGTGTCTCATATAATTCAATACATTTTATTAACGCTTTGATGGTGAATCATAGTTTCTGATCAGAAAATGGTATATATAGAATTTGAAGCGAGAAGAGATGCTGACTATTATTTCCAGTTGATTTTGTTCAATACGATAACTTGATAATGTTATTAGTATTCTGGATAGTTTTTTCCTTTTTCACAAAGGGAAGGTAGGCTGTGTTGAAAATGGTATGTCATCTTCCCTTTTATTCTTGTTGAGTGAGCCGGTGTGTGGAAGGGTTGAGTTGTGTTTGTCTACTGAGTAAACTTGCAGGGAAGGGATAGGATAGGAATGCAGTCTTCTTCTTTCCGTTTGTTTGACAACGGTAATAATAGTTTTTTTCTTCTTCTTCTTATCTCAAAACTATGAAGAGGTAACGTATTCATTTTTAGGTACATTCAGGTATCGATACTCATAATGTAGTGTAAGGCTGAGTAGAGAAGAGACATGTTTTTGGGACTTAATGTTTTTGGACGTACATGGGAGAAATTTTGAACAGGATATTTAAATAGAGTCATTAAGATTTTTCACAAATCGATCCATAATGGTTTGACTTGAGGGGGTCTGTACGAGGTTATCATCATGGTTAAGAGGTTGACAGAGTTTAATAGGTTGTATTTTTGAAAAATCTCCTATTATAACAGTGAACAGAATCCCAAGTGTAGTATGTGATCCGGCCACCACTTATTGGTGCAGTATGTGATCCCAGGTAAAAAAAGGTGATCCGGGGGTGATGTGAGAAATAAACGATATTATACTCGGAGAATATTATAATTTGCTTTGCATGAAGTTAAAGCATGAATTCTAATGAGAATTATTTTTAATATTCGCCGTATGCATTGAGAT
>WJFB01002047.1:0-22958 GCA_009870185.1 Pygmarrhopalites habei
GTGATCAGGATGACGATGGGGTCGGTTCTCCGTCTGTCTTCCTCTGCCATCCTTGATCACAATGGATGTGGACGGACGAGCAAAGAGGCACTCCAGTCTCTTCTTGGTGACTCCAAAAGTTTCCATAAAGTTACTCTTGCAGACTTCTTCCTTGTTCCCATTAGCACCAGGTAGAAAATATTTGTAGGTAAAATTTTTCCTCGATCCAGCAGTTTTCTCCAATGGTTCATGACGATCGATGAATTTCAGCAAGGCCGTGGACTGGATTTCATAAGAGCCAGAGTTCCAAAATTCATTGCAAATGTCCAGTCTTCTCATCAATCCCACAGTAAGACAACCTGATTTCGTACAACGTAGTCCACAGATATTATTGCACGTGAAAATTACGTGAAAAAATGAATCCACGTAATTTTCACATACAATTCCTTTGAAAATTTCAGCCAATCACTGACGAGATGTCGTTCTTCATTGCACTTGTACAAATGAACGCTGATGGAAAATGGAGAAATCATGAGCAGAGAAAACTGTAATTTTCTATTGACACGGGCATTGTGGAGCGGTAACGTTAACAACTACTCATTTTTATGGAAAATGGAGAAATCATGAGCAGAGAAAACTGTAATTTTCTATTGACACGGGCATTGTGGAGCGGTAACGTTAACAACTACTCATTTTTAATTAATTAGCATTTTTTACAAAAAAAAGTATTCAGTACGGAGAGAGAAAAACGATCTTTATAATTGTAGGCATTGATTGTTTTATGTAGTATGTTAATTAGTTTAATAGTGTACAATATGCATATTTGTAAAAAAAATCCAAAAAAAATTTGCAAAAGAGTTGTAACACCAAGTGCTCCTGTGCAGACCCACAAAACACTATCCTTCTCTTCTTCTTTCTCTCTCTCTCCCCCTGCACAGGATCGAACCTACAACCAACTGAATAACAGTCGGAGACATTAAGTTCTACACAAGGTGGCCAACCTCTTAAAGGGGGTTGAACGAACCCCATCCTTATAGCTAGTCAATTTTTTTTTTAAAAAAAATAGATTGACTCATTATATGAATGAATTTTACTTTCCAAAATGCATTGTAAAAAACATAGTCAGTTTCTCATCATCCTGTTCATGGCATAACAATATCATAAAATGAATTTTTATAATTTTTGTAATTCAGTTGTTGTCTCAAAATTAAAAATTTTGCAAAAAACCTTTAGTTACGAATGTTTGAAAACGTAATTCCGAAATACCCCCTTGTTCCCCGGAAGTATATATGTGTCTTCCGCATACTCTCACACATACTCACTTTCACTCTCCGGTGATGACGAGTTGAAATTAAATCTGAGTAAATTAGACCAGGTTTCCTTTCTATGGCTGTGGGGGAGAAATGAAATCAGGAATGTGGGCATGTGAATTAATCTTGAAGATTGGGGAGGAGAAAAAGGAAGGGTGTAGTGTATAATTTACTGAGAGACAGAGAGTGAGTGAGTGTACACTCATTTCTCCATTAGTCAAGTCAGTTTTTGGAATGAAGTGGTCCCCATCAGAATTTACCTCATCTTTCAACATCCCTTGTTTGTATGTTGGGAACACGGAGGTCGTACTTTCATTTTGCCCCACATACAGACACACACACGGTGGCTACACAGTACTCAGTCTACATTGCAACTATCCTCATTTCCCCTAATGGACATTTTCATTCATTTGGAACTCCATCCATAATTCAATTGAACTGTCACATGCCAAACTCTCATATCCTCACTTTCTGTCTCTCCTCCTCCTTCCTCCTTTTAGCCGGTGCGTCTCCAATTACATTTCCCACCCTTTCACCCTTCCCTACCAAAACCTATGATGATGTTAGAGATAAAGTATAAATGAGAATTTTCCCTCTGGCTTACTCACGTAAACGTGGACAAAAGGTGAAAGTGTGTCCCATGGTATGATGGAAAGACGCACTTTTACGTACGTATGGAAACTTTTGACAGTTTTCTCATGGACAATGTCAGAGTAATTATTGGATATTTGTGGTGTGTGGGGTGTATTTTGAAGGGTATTGAGAAATGTGAGATGAGTTGAAATTATATTAAAAAAGGATTTTTTATTGATTGACAGGGGGCAAGATGAGGTTAAGCTGCTCTGCCTACCAGGCTGGAAGTTCCTACACTCAGAAGATCCTGTCTGGACAGATGCAGAATTATGGAGCCACTAGTTCAACTAGTAAAAATCTTGCAGGTGGAGAGTCAACAGCTGGTCTTCTTATGCCGTCATGGAAGGTAAGAAACAAATTACATCGTTTTTAATTACAGCCCATTTTCATACCCCATCACAACAACAAGACGAGATGGTGTGGAACAAGAGTAACGGTCTGGAGAATTTTTTGACGAGAGTAAGGTAAAATTGCTTTCACTATTAGTACACCACCACCGTCAGAAATTTCATTTCAGTTGTTCGTAGTTTATTTGAGTTAAAATCCATTTCATAAAAATATGCACAAAAATTATTAAAGCACAATTCCAATCCCTGAGATTGAAAGTATTTGAAGCTCATAATTACAAATCAAAACAGTTAAAGCTGTTTATAGCTATTGGCCAAACATTATTTATACGTGAAAGAAGAAATTATCTAAAAAATCATTTTAAATGTAATCTTTAAAGCATAATCCTTGAATGTAATTCTTGTACAAGGTTCAAATAAAATTTCACATCCCAATGAAAGGTGTGTGAGTCTGTGTGTCAGGTTTCGAATTCTTCGAAAAATTTTTGAAAAATTGATGTGCGACAGTTTTGAGGAGGAAGAAAAAGTAAAAAGTGTTGAAGTAGAAATAGGCTAAGGTTCTGGTCTAAGTTTGTTATTACGTGCTCAGATGACACAACGTTTTTTGTCAACTTTTGCCCGTACACACACACAGCTACGGAGGATTTATTGCTCTGTCAATAATTTAGGTGATGCTTGGCTTGGTTTATTGCTGAGAAGGAGAGAGGATAAAAATAAGCGTATGTATGTACAAAAAGGACAGGGTGCGGGTGTCGAGAAAGAGAATGGGGTGAGATGACAAGAGTTGGTCGATTATCCAACGACAGAAAGAAAAACACAATGACCAATGAACCATGTTCTAACACCATGTTCCCGTTCCAAAGTCTTCAAACTGCAGCAAAAGACCAAACAAACACATTTCCTCTGGCCTCTCTGGCAAAACTAGGGCAGAGACAGAGAAGGGGTAGACAAAATGGTTCAAAGTGCTGAAGCAAAAAGAGTGAAAGTAAAAAAAATCGAGTTATCTCTCCACTGTCCAGTAACTATTGTTCCTCCAACTGGTCATGATTATCCTTGGGGTAGTACAAAAAAGAGAGAAATGAAATAAAGGGACAATACAGGAAATACAGGAAAACGTGATTTTCCCTAAGTTGGCTTAGCCATATCGTCAGATGTAGTTCTTCTTCCATTTTCCCACTTCGTTTTTTACTTTGTCTTTTTTCCAATTTTTGATATTATATCTTCTCAATCCCCTTTTCTTCAACGAGCACCCTTCCTACTTTCCCCACTATTTTTAAAAACTCATTTTTTGTATCTTTTGGATGTTCCAAAATTCTGGTGTCATAGGTCAGTACCATTCTCTTTGGCTTAGAAGATAGGCAACAACGTTGGACATCATTACTTTCTCTCGGTGCGTGTGTGTGAGTCACACTCTACTAGGAATTCATGATTTGTTGAAACCAGATAGACAATTGGATGGAAGAGGGTCAGTAAGTAACAAAAACAATTGCGAGTCTCATTAGAACACCAATTTGTTTCTTAATTGCACAGCCTGGATCAAACAAAAAACTACATGGGGAATCCAATGTGCGATATATTTTCTCAATTTTCTCCCAATGAAGAAATCTGGAGGTGGAATCACACCTAACGATGTGTGTGCGTGTAATCCACATGGAAGGAAGGGAAAGTGAGGAAAACGATGAAAAAACACGATTTGAGAAGGGGGTGGCGGGTGCTGCACATTCTCCTCATTAAGTTCCGGTCTTTATGGACGGATGACACACACCCATACTTTCTCTCTCTCATTTACAGCCTGTCATCGATCCTCAACGTCACACACACACCATCCCCCCTCAAACTCAGCTCACAGTCTAAAATATGAAGGAGAAAATGCCTTCTTTTAATCTATCTTGAAACATCTCGATTTTTCATTTTCTACATTCCCTTAGCAAAGCTAAAAGTTGGAAGTGAGAGTCGTAAAAACTCAAATGTTTCGACACCACACAAACACACGCTAATGGTGACGCTGGGGGCATTTAAAATTCGAAGGAGAAAGTCATAATAAATCGATTTATTAGTTCTCTTCCTGATCTGCTCTTCAACCAGACATTATACGTGTGTGTGGTAAGGGGATTTCATGACAAAGCCAGTCATCATGAACGTTCAAGACGATTTTTCAAACTAATTTTTTTGCCAGCTAAAGCGGAAGAAAAAGAGAGGGTATGTGTCTGGGAGGAAATTTATCCTAAATGCGTCAGATCGCATTCGTCATATTAATCTGTGCATATTCCATATGCATGTGAGCAAGCTAGCCGCAATTTCTTGCTCAATTTTTTTCAATGCAGATCCATATATTATCAAACTTTCTCTCCGCCTTAGCGCACAAACGCACACAATCCAAGTTTTGATCCATACACCCATGTTTCTGCTTGACTTTTCCCAAGTATTCCATTATTTAGACATTGTGCAGTAGATCTAGGCACAATAATGAACCAATACAAAGAGGATGGACCAATAATTTTGAAGTTTCCTCATATTCAAAACTTTTTTTTATAATTAATTCTGTATTTATCATGTAATTTATATTTGTTCTTTACAATCCATATTTTCCTATCTCGTGAGTATTATCCTCATTGCACTGCACTGTGGCTGATCGAGTTGGCTGTGATGACATGCTGAAATAAAGTACCTCATCCTGCACTGGGAATTGTGTATCTGCACATGAATAAAGACAGAGGGATAGAGGAGGACGAGTTTGGTGATTTTTGTAGGGAGGAGGAGGATCTGGAGATATTTCCTCATTTCTATGATAATGACTTACGGAGAAAAGGGTGAGGTTAAAACTGAGGCAGGTAGGGCGAGAGAGAGAGAGTTGGTTCATTCCAAAAATGGAAGTTGGTTTCTTATTTTCCCACACTGACTACATATCAGCCACATATAAGAAGATTACACGATTATACATATTATCCTTTACACGCGGACAGAGGAAAGAGAAAGTTCCGTGGAGGAAAGGAAGGGAAAAAATAAAATCTACTGGAATGGGTGGAATGGAAATCAAGAAGAGCCAAAGTAATCTCGTACTAATAACGTAAGAGAGATCGATGCATCCCCCAAACGTTATCTCGGTGTATGTGAATTATAGAATACCTTTGGAATTGGTTTCCCCTTTCTCCCCCTTTCTCTCTCGCTTTCTCCCTACTCTTGGCAATTGAGATTGGTGGGTAATGAACTTGAATGATTTCTCTTTTTTTCTACATGACCGGAAAACCTGGCACAAGGATGGGAGGCTAACTTTATTTCACATTTACTATATATGTACATTATGTACAACAAAGTCCAAGGACTATTTTCAGTACAAAGGAAATCGAGAAAAAGTTTTGAACATATTCATACTTGTGCTCGTATTAACGAAATGTGAATTTAAATATCTTTTGACTTTTGAATTTGCCGATTCAGTTGAGTGAATTTTTGAGGAAAGGAGATAGAGACTGTTAAATGTTCCTTGTGATACTTGTCATACTACATGGAGGGTGACGTGGAAATACTTATATTCCATGGA
The DNA here is from genome assembly GCA_009870185.1 of Pygmarrhopalites habei. Taxonomy (NCBI): domain Eukaryota; kingdom Metazoa; phylum Arthropoda; class Collembola; order Symphypleona; family Arrhopalitidae; genus Pygmarrhopalites; species Pygmarrhopalites habei. The sequence continues at coordinate 5,808 of WJFB01002047.1, forward strand.
TGTAACATCCAGCTAGTGATGTATAGTGTAAAAATCATCTTTAACTAGGTTACCTTGAATTGCAGAGTTTTCAAATCAAAATGGATATTTACTAAGTAATTTTTAAATATGTTAACATAGAAAGCTGACCATTCAAGCATGAAATATTAAGCTTAGACCCTATGTTGTTCTCCCGCTGCGAAGAACAGTTGGGATTGAAAGATGTAACATGACTACTTTTCTTGCTAAAAAGCTACAACATCCAGCTGGAAGGGACGTCACAGCACAGACACCCTTCAAGTCATCACAAAAAAACACAAGAGGGCTGAGGAGGAATGAAGTTGAGGAGGAGTGTGTTGACTAGATACTGTTACCATCCTTTCAATATATTATTTATCAATTTTGGTCAGTTGACAGACAGAATGTATCCAACTAATATACACACACATAGTGCTGGAGGAGGGAGAGCCTCTGGAATCCGCGGGGAGAAATGTGGAGAAATTTCTAATGCATATAATGAATGAATGCATCTGACATATGATCAGCAGTAGGCAACCCTCTCTTCATAATACACATACCCAAATGTAGCATGTCCGAATTTGAAATTCTCTCTTCACTCACTGTTCTTGACAATTTCATTCTTGAACTACTCTATCCTACTCCTCCTCTACTACAGCCGCTAAAAACAATTAAATGCCAATGAATTTGTTTGAAATGAATTACTCAAATTTGTTATTGTTAATATCTAGAAAGTAACATGAAGCTGCATAATGATATGGTCATCCTTATATTTCACGACAACCAGTTTGTGGCTCTCCTGCCCTTCCCTTCCACCCCCTTCTCCCTCTCCCTATTCCACAAATTTTGATGAGAAATGATCAAAATCCTCTTGTGATCACAAGTTTGTTGTATGATGATGTTTCCACTGGCAGGCACAATCAGAGATTTCTCCACTTCATAATTACTTCACAATTTCTCCAATCCTACTGAAAGTTTTATTACAAAATTCCAACTCTTCCCTCTCTTCTCTTATTCCGTACATATACCAACTTTCCTTCTCTGTCTAAAATGATGTTGTCTAAATTTGTAGTTGGGTGGAAAGAAAATCAATCTTTCTTTCCTCTCTCTTTCTTTGACTTTAATCTTTCCAGTCTTGTGGAAATTTATTGGAAAATTCTTTAAAAGGTTTTTAAGCCTTTTTTGCGTTTGTGGGTGCCCCGCTTGACCTCCTCCTCCTTTCACATGTCAGACCCTATTCCTTCTTAGCTACATTAGAGAATTATGGGGATTTGGGGAAAAAAAATTTCTACAATCTTGATTTTCTTAAAAAAAATAATAATAATGAAAATAGCATGAAATTTTTAGTACTACTACATACTAGAGAGTATTGTTCACATGCTATACGGTATTTTACAATATATTGTATGACATCACTGAGAGAAAGAGGGAGAGCATTTGGAAAGATAAAAACTGGAAGCCCCTTGACGTGAAAAATAAATGGAGAAGGAGAGAGAGAAATGAAAGGGATGGAGCGGAGGTTGTTGTCCCAGACATGCATTGAAACGCATAACGTGAACGAACCGCCTTTGTCACTCTGGTGGAACGGTGATTAAGATTGGAGTTTACAAGAGAAGGCTCGTATTAATTTTTAATTAAACTTCAAAGCACGGTGTTAGTTCTTCTCCTTCTCTCTTCTTCTTCATACGATATGATGTTTCTATCAAAATTCTCTCTCCTCTCCGTTGTGCATACTGCGTATTACATAAGCTACTCCTCTCTGATGTTTCCCGCTCAGATGTTTACTCTAGAGCGTTATTTGCACTGACCCCAGTACACCCGATCTTACACCACATTTGACATTGTCCTAATAAAGTCTGAACTCAATTCAGTGTGAAGAGAGAGTGGGAGAAAGTGAGGAGAAAGTTTTTGATTTTCCGAATAGACGTTCGTCGGAAAGGGTTGTGTGTGTCTGCGTGTCTGTGTGGTTGTCGTTCCACCTTGACTATAGTCAAGGAAGAAGAGTCTCTTCTCTTTCCTTTTCCTCTTCCTCCTTCTCATTTTACAAGTACTTTGTTCTTCAATTATGACTCAATCCACAGTCATTTTCCATATTAAGACTCCCTTGACTACCGTCAAGTGGAGTGTGTGGTTTTTTCCCAATTTAATTTTCCATCCCTTTTATTTCCATCCTTTTCTTTTACTTTCTCCGTCCCTCAACCGGTACGTTCAAACATGTACACTACGTTAAATATTCACAGAGTGCCATGATTGGCTACAAATGGGGACTTTTACAAACAATTTGGAAAGAAATAAAAGGACTTTGTGCAATTTTTTATTTCCCCTTCTCCTCTTTATGACAGACTATGCTATACAAATTGTCTGTCGTTTTTCCACAAATCTTTCCTTTTTAATTTTTTTTAGATTTTTCACACACAAATTAGTATAAAAGTGAAAGGAATTTGTAATGGTACAAATGAGGGGAAGGGAGTGACTGAAAAGCGTGCAACGTCTGGAAAGTGCAAGCTGTCGCCCTCCGACAGGGAAATTGACATGAGTGCTCTTTGCTCCTATTTCTCTATCATTGTTTCAAGTCTGCCCAGCATCCAACTTCAGCAGTATTTTAAACGGGGAAAAGAATGCATACAAATGAGTCGATTATTTTGTAGTAGAATTAATTTTTTTTTCTAAAAATGAAAAAAGTCCTTTGACTACTCATAGAGTAGACTACTACCACCTCTCTGTGACCGTATGCACCGTATTTTCTAGAGGCCCAGTCAAAAAAGCTTTTTTGTCTAGCCCACACATGTTAAAGGACCTTAGTTCTAAGACTTAACAGCAAAAGGTTTCGCACATAATAAGAATAGAGCCCTAGGGACTCTATTGGAGAAAGTACGGTAGCCATGACAGCAGCTGTGTCTTCATTTTTGTTTCCTCTCTTTCTCGTTACTGTAGGGTAAAAACGTATCAAAATAAATATGACATTTCCAATATATCCAAAGATACATTCAGAGAAGGAGTGGGGAGGAGAGTGAATGAAAGGTCAAAATATTTTTGTCATGAAAGGAGAAAAAGATTGCAGTAAAGTGGAAAAGCTAGAATTTTCTCGTTTCGTTCGGGAGGAGGAGGAGGATTCAGTTACCCATATCTTTGTAAATTCTCAGAATAATCTCAGTTCCCTAGAAAGGAAAACTTGGCTTTTCAAAACTTTGCTCTTGCTAAGGAAATGATGTTATTATTATTATTATTATTATTATTATTATTATTATTAGAGAGTCTTCCCTTTCCTTCCATGTTTTTATTCTGTAGTTAATGGAACAGTAACGACCATGATAAACAGAGTAAATTGTAAAGTTTAAGCAAAAAGCGCACATGTGGTCGTACTGGACATTTCGTTTCCAGGGTGAAAGAAAAAAGGAAAACGACGAGGGAGTTTCCTCCTATTTCAACCACGCTCAAGACAGTAATCACACACACTCTACTTTCCCGTTATTTCTTTGCTCTAGTGAGGGGTTCGGCATCCCCGCCCTCCCTTGTGTCTCGTTCCTCTGGGGACCAAACACACACGCACACAACCAAACAATTGACAATGACAGTATATAATGGTCTCGGCATTTCCAGAGCTTTTTGTGTCTATTGTGTGTGTGATACTAGGAAATTAGGAGAATTGTCACTTTGCATATAAATGGGCGAAAATCCCTAGGAAGGCTTGAATAACGCATCCTCTTCACAATATATACGCACTAAACACAACCACACAAAGTCCAGTCTAATTTATTTGACCAAATTTGCTCATGACTTTGTTAATTACCCCACACACACAACATCACTTTAGTGAGGATGTCCTAGAATGTATTCGAGTGCTACAAAGGACTAGTTTTGATTGGAGTTGTGGGAAACAAAAAGTATTTTTTGCCAGTAATACGTTTACACCGTGTTATGCAGACAAAGAAGAAAGTTTGAACAATTTCGTACTGTACTTTCACTTTAATTTACAAAAGCTATGAATTTATAATTATGTCTAAAAAGCCTTCAGAAATATTACGTGGGTATAAGATATAATTTTTTGACCACCATCAAATAAATTCATGTTAATCACACACAACGGTACACAATGATTGGTCGCAAATTATTGCATATATTTACATTTATTGATATTATACGTATTATTTTTGTGAAATCATCACTAAGATAATTTATTTAGTTTTAATTAAACACACTTATTCATGGTATACATATAAAACACATATTAACTTAAATACAGAGTACGTAAAAATACAGAGATAATTTCTGTCTAAAAAGTCCAAAAAGCTATGAAAGTAAAAATGGACCAATCAAAAAATTATAATAATTATATGTTAACTATTCATGAGACACATTTCTCTCTCTCTCTCGTCTATGACAAGAAAAAGCTGAGGAGACGGAGGAAGAATGTGTAGACGAAATGAATGACAAAATGAATATTTAATCCAATTGTGCCTTGCAAGACTGAGGTGAGGGACGAGGAGGAGAGAAGACAAGGCTACTAGTCATATTATTAATACTTATTCTGACACTCAGAAGGACAATCTCAAGTCTCTCTCTCCATGTGTGTATGTGTGTCATTGTATGAGGAAGTATAGGACAAAGAGGTTTTCCCCAGGAAGGCCACCATCACCTCGCTTTCTCTTTCTGTGAGAGAAAGTGAAGAGGGAAAACCACCGTAAAAGTCGGACACACGGCCAACACACACACACCTAGAGAGAGGAGAGACAGTTCAAGTCTCCAGTGTTAAATTATTCATGAGGAACTGAGCAGGAGAGTCCAAGACATTGTCTTCCTCCTCACTCCGTCATTTGTCAGCTGAACCCTATATCGTTTTCTCTCTCTTGCATAATAACATACTGGAGCTCCATACTTGAGATAATGCTCACAAAAGCAAAAGACTAGTTTGACAAAATCCAGACAAAATTATAGTCCAGCAAAAATACTCTCTCTCTTCCCTCTTATCATACATAAATACCAAGGAAATAGGCTTGCATGGAGTTGATACACACGTTGTGTTTGTGTGCTTGTGATAAATACATGGTACAAAAACAAAGTTTGTACGAGAGAGAGAGAGAAAGAGAAAATGGCAAATAGCCTAGTACCCCTGTATCTGTTTAATTTGACATTGATTTAAATCGCTCTAAATTTGTCTGTTGAGTCTTTGATTTATGGACATACCACCATCCACAACCCCCACAGTCTTCTAACAAACAACATGCACAGAAGAATGTGAATGTGTGTGTGTGTGTGTGTGTGTTATTTGGGCTTCACTGTGCACCCCTACATTCATCGCTTATTATATCATGCAGAGTGGAGCCCACCCACCAATTTCCTCGACTTGCCATGTAGCTAAGAAAAAAAGAATGTCTAATAAAAAATACTTGAACTTTTGTAACCTTTCGTTTTTTAACACTCTGTTGCGTCCACTCTCTCACTCAGTAAGGCATACTGTGTGTTCATTCAGAGAAAGACAAAGTTGTAAAATTAAAAATAATTTTTTGCTCTCATTCTATCTCTTCTTGGTCAAAAGTCTTTGTAGTTTCTCTCTGTGTGTCTCTGTCTGTGACAATGGTGTACAGCTGGACACTTAACTCCTAAACTCTCCCCTCTACTTTCACTTCGAAAGGTGAAAGGAGAGAGGGAAAGAGAAAGGCACGAGGGATTTGAAAAAGAAGCCGGCAGTTCAACTACTAAAATCCAAGTTCCGAAAACTCAGTACTTTGTTCCGCAAAAGGAGAAGGAGGGGATATGGCAAATACTGAACAAAGACATTGATAGTGGTAATCAGGACACTTTTCTTGTCGTGTCCTTCATCCCTCCTCCTCTTTCTTTCACTCTCCCTATGTGTGCATGTGTGAATGTGTAGCTGTCGGCCTAAGACTTGGCAGTGTCGTCCCACTCTCCTTCCTTTTACTTATTGTTACATAATACGATTACATTCAACTACATTCCTTCTCCTTCTCACTTAAGACTTTCATTGTGGCAGGGAGAGACAACACAGTGGGAGATAGAGAGAAAGCAGTGAAAGGATTTTCCGCCTTGTGGCTTTCTTCCTTCCTTTGCACTTCTCATCTTTCATTCTCAGCCTCGATTTCTCTTTCTCTTTCTCTTCTTCTTTTCCCTTGTGTCCAAATCAAGAGATTAGAATAAATTGTTCTGAGGATTTTGATTCCTATGCAATTTCCCCTAACCGCCGTCAGGAGAAAGAGGAGGAATTCCACATGCTTTTATATGAATTAAAGAAGGAGCCTCTGGTTCTTCACCTCCTCCTTCCTCATTTCTCCTTGACACGAAAAGGCTGTCTACCCCCTCAACCTTGACAATATGCGGACGTGTGTTTGTGGATTTACATATTTGCTATGCAAAAGGGAGAGGTCGTTCATAAGCTTGTATACCGTGAGTATTCTAATTGTAGTCCCCTAGACTACATGCATTATTTTCAAGTGCAGATGACGATGCAATTAAGATCACTGCTATGCAACCACTTGGAGTCGAATTAATTACAACGATAGTAAATGAATTAAAAACATTTCATGGTATTACTGTGAAAAAATAGTTAGCATTTGGTTAATGACGGTATTTTATATGTAGCCCACTTTCACTTTAATACAAATTCATCATCACTTTCATTTACATTTTTGCTATTTCGCCTCAATCTGAACTCAGGAGGAAAAAATATGAAAGAAATTATCGCTTTGGGCAGACGGATGAGAGTCTCTCATTGAGGGAGACATTTTATGAAGAAATCAAGATAATTGAGTCCTAATGAAATTGAATTTGGTTGGCCAGCCTGGACATGTAGGTGTCGTCTAATTAAAATTAAGCGAGCTCTCATTAAATTGAGGAATTGTTCTTCGGTCTGTAACAGCTTGTTGGTCGTGTCGTTCCAAGAAGGAGGAGGAATCAGGACATTGTTTAAACAAGCTTGCAGTTAAAATGAGTGATATTTGCACGTCATGAAAGGAGCAGGGATAATTTTGAGGGAAGCCGGGCAAGGGAAATCTCGACTCTTGAGCTTTAAACAGTGACGATACACTTGTAGGCAGGTGACAGGAAATTCTATTAGATAGGATGTGTCAGGGGAAGGTGAAAATTCGTATACGTGTGTGTATTATATGAATGTACTGCTTGAGAGAAAATATTGTATTTTACTTTATTATATCCCACACAGTGTATAAAGGTGTAATTGTGGAGGACACAGTTCTTAATTTAAATGCTAAATCCTAATATTTCATTCCAGGACGGAGTAGCAATTACAAACCTTGAAAAATTGCCTCTTTTCCTCCCCCTCCTCATTTCTTCTCTACTTAAACATTTTCACTCATAGTCACACTCACACCCAAGCTTAGAAAAGAGGAAGAATTCTCTGACACCTTTCACCTCTGGGAAAAAAGTGATGAAGAATGTTTTCATGATTATTTCCCTCATACATCGTTCATCTGGACTATCCCCTCCGTCCTGTCTTCTCAACGACAGCCCACACAATAAATCACTTACTTTCTAAACCGTTCTCTTTACTCCGGTGTAAAAATTTGTGGGAAAAGTGAAGGGAGAAAGTTGAACGTCCTAGACTACACCGTTGTACATTCAGAGGAACATGTTGTCCACTGGACTAGGAAGGTGAAAAGGGCATTTTAATATGTGTATGTATTGAGACTCGTATGGATGGAAAATGAGAGACATTCTTGGCTAATGACTCGTTCCTTTATTATCAATGTTGTGAAAAAGTTTGGATGAGGATTTGTGAAGTGTGAGTCTGTATATGTGTGAAAACAAAAGACAATGTCCAAAATATACGCGAGTTCCCATTCCCACTTTCTCTCTCTCTCTATCTATAAATAGTTAGCTCTAGGAGGGGTGAATAATGTGTGAGAATGAATTGAAAGACGGAGACTTATACGGAATAGCACACACACGCTGAATTTGTGGTGTACAATCAAAAGAGTAAATAAATGGTGGAACAAGGAAGAAGAATTGAGGCTGAGCTGACATATAGAGAAATTGTGTGTGTGTGTGTGTGAAAGAGAGAGAGAGCATATATTATTATTCCGTGAGCATATAAAGAGAGCTGTACATGGAGGCTTGTGTTCGATAAGGAGAGGAGAAAGTGAGAAAAGAGAGGACTAGCATAATGTTCGTGTTCGAATCTTTCTGTTCTCTTGTCTGAACACTCAGAAAATTTGATCCGTCACGTCCACACATTTCCATGTAAGCGATTCTCTCTCCCTCTCTTTCTCCTAGTAAATTCCCCAACTTTTTCTCTTCTCTCTCCCCCTCTTTCACAAATGCATTCCATTCATTCTCACCTCGTTTTCCTCTATCCCCTCTTCTCTATTTTGTGGGATTGGTATAAAGGAAAAGTGATAGGAAGTAGGAAGAGCGAGAGAAAGAATCCCACTTTCTTCTTGCCTGTAATGGAAAAGAGATGGAGTGCGGCTGGTTGAGGAATACAAGAAATAGAAAACCTGTCCGATGCATAATACATTGTCCTACGATTTTTTATTTTTGTCGTGTTGTCCTCTCCTCTCACAATTCAAACTTAAATGACAATATGGTGTGTGTGTGTCGTGTGTCAGTAGATACATGTTGGGAGACATTGAGCAAGGATGCTTTTCCAAAAAAATAAATTCCATGTCTATTTAAAAACTTGTGAAAATTATTTTCTCTGGAGTTTTTCTAATGAAAAAAATTGACATTATTTTTATGTGAGGCTACATCTCTTTGTGAAGGTATAAAACTAAAACTCACGCACTATTGAGCGAAAAAGATTAGATGGGTAAGAAGAACTTTCACTTTTTCTCCTTTCTCTTGTAGGCCTTTGATGTTTGGTGTGCAGTGGGTTTGAAACGTAAAAAAATTCAAAGTATCTTAATAGTGCGTGTTAAAAAGATTGTTAAATTCAAGTTGGAGCCTGGCTCGCTTTCTCTTTCAAATGAATACTGGTGTGTGTAAGTATGCAGAGAGCGATCTGTTTAGTAGTGGAAGCCTTTCACTGAAAGGGTTCCACGATGATGTATTTTCACCTTGTCCAAAGGTATATTTCGTCTTTTCCCTTGCGTATGCCTATGCATGTGTGTGCGATGAGTGACATTGACTACAAGGCAGGAGGAAATTTAATGGTTAGTTGTGGAGGGAACGGAATGGACGCTAAAGCAGGGATAGATGGAATAGAAGGAGATGAGTGCCGAGATGAGTGGCTACAAAATGATGCCCTTGAGAAGGACTAGAGAGAACACATCACTAGTTTGTTTAATTTCTTTGTGGATAAAAGTGGAGAGATGAGTGAAAGTTGGGAGAAAGTGAAGGGCTTTTACGTGATATGGCAATAAGTTGATTTTTTATTGGGTATTCCACCTTGCTCTTTGCGACATAGATTTTTATTAACGAACTTTTTTAGTCAGCAACAGGATCTGTACAGCATAGAATGCATTTTCAAGGTTTCGGGGCCAAAAAAATCTCGAAATTTTAAAACGTTTTGCAATGGTTTGATAGTATCCAAACGTATCAATCGTTGTATGAAAGGATGTTGTCAAATATAATTGCGAAAGCGTTAAAATTTGAATTTGATGAAAGAAAAATATTTAATAATTATTAGATCGAGAGATTATGATTGAAATGGAAAATACACTACATTTAGACCTACATTTAGCTATACTCATTTCATGTAAAGTCGAAAATGCCGTATTTCACCAGAGGAAGATAAAAATAGTAGGGTCGTTCAAGGAATAGCCACAACCAGCCAAACAAGTTCATTTATATCCCTTTGATCAACGGTTCAATTTTCCTTACAATTCACAGGACTCAACCGTAGGAAGGGCTTCACGGAGAGTGAGAGGGGGGAAATAAAATGTACTTCAGACCCTGTCGTGCTAAGTAGGGTGGTTTCAAACTTCAAGAAAGGAGAAAAAAGAATCAGCATAGGAAATTGGCACTTCTCTTTTTTTGATGGGGGAAAAACCTTCATAACTCACGGATCGTAAAAGAGAAGAGTGAAACTGTGAGTGAGTATGTTTGGAGAAGAGGGGACTTTGAACTATACTTTTTTCTTTGTCTACTTTCTATCCTAGTTTTCTCTCCCTCTCCTAGGATATTTCTTGTTGGAGAAAACTTTTCCCTCTATCTCTCTGTGTCCGACTTACTCTTATGGCTGTGTAGTGATCGGAATTGATAAACGAAATGTAAGTTTAGTTACCTGGATCAATTCCCCAAAAATTTTACATAAAACACTGTCTCCCAAAAAAGAAAGGGGTGCTAGGCTTGTCCTGTCCTGTTCCACTAAATTTTGTCTGATTTATTGGTTACTCCAAGCTAAAGCCGCCACATCGAAACTTGACCGCACATACCAAGAAATCTCTTTATACTTAAATGTTAAAAAGTAATGGCAACCTAACACACACTTGACCCCCATTTTAAATATCATGGCTTTCAAATCTAAAACGAAAATTTCCAATTTTTGGCTGAGAACATTGTTAACCTTGTGAAAATAAATCAGAATTAAAAAATAATAGAACTATTTTTTGCACTATAGAAAAAAGAATAGGGGGAGAATGTGTGGGAGTGAAAGTGGCGATGAAAGTGCCGCGTGATGACACACGGCCAAAGTAAAGGAGAAAGCAGGATGGTTTCATGGTCTTCCTCGAATCCTACCAGATGACTGTGCAGTAGTCGATTCCAAGCCGAGAGTCTTCTGAATCAATAAAAGACGCACACGGGAAGTCAGGCTCCTCAAATCCCGTTCTCCATCACACACCTTCGTTTACTCTTGGGGAAAGTCACAATAGGGATGCCACTGAAATCGCTGGTTTTTGTTGAATCAACCACTTTTATGAATTATTTAAAATTGATAAAATAAATTACTTATTGTGAAAATTTTTAATATATTCATTCTTCCTTCATTTAGTAATCGCAAATATTCTGTTTTTCCTCGTGTAAATTATTTCCCAGAGATTTCATGACAAGGATTTAAGTTGAGTCATGTCAAAACCACAAAAATACTGAACGATATGGAAAAACAGAAAACGGTGTAGACACAATTAGATTTGTAAATGGGTTTTCTCTTCGGGGTGAAATTGTATACGCAGCCTCAATTTATGAAATGTGTAAAAAAAATTCAAATAGGGAAATTTGAATATGCATCAAATTGTGTGTGTGCCTGTGTATGATTAGCGGAGTGTGATGTGTAAGTTGAAAGTAAATTGAAATGGGGGAGTAGAAGGGAGAAAGAAGGAGGAGGTTGGGGAGGAGAAATGGTTTTGTTATTACAGGGATTTTGTTAGAGCAAGCTCAATTTTTCTTGTAATAATAGGAGCTCTACAAAATGTTCCAATTTTCCCATCAAGTCTCTCTCTCGGAAAAAATAGGAGAGGGAGAAAGTGGAGAGAGATACAGAGACATGAAGTTAAGAGCAGGGGGTTGGAGGGAAAAGATCACTTTATCTTATCGGAAAATATCTCCTCCTGCTCTATATCTCTGAGGTACAATGTGGGTTGAATCTAATTTTAATGAATTTCCCAATTTCCTTCTGCACTCCAGAACCTCCCCTCCACATCCTCCATCCCTCTCCATACATTGCATTGAGGGAGGAGAAAAGAGAAACGGAGAAAGAGAGGAGGTGGGATGGCAGTTGTGCACTAGAGACACAATTTATTATAGCTGACTCCTCTTGGTTTTGGCAGATAGATAGGAGAGGCACAGCACACTGAATTAAAATGGCTATCATTGATTTTACTTTACAAAGATTCCCCTTGTCAAGGGATTAGAGGAGAGTGTACAAGCGGAAAGGAGGATGAGGAGGAGAGAAAGCTGGGCGGACAATCCTCCCCCTCTTTTTCGATAGATACAATTCAGGTAGGAAGGAAGGATAGGACGGAAGTAGGTCATTTTAGCATAATGTGGACGATCCATAATTAGCATCACATTTCCTCCAGTGCATACTATAGTCCTCACAACTCCAGGACCTACATTTTGAATCTCTCTTCCTTTACTCAGGCTCTCAATTGGAAAATCCTACAGAAAATTTACATAAAATTATTTTTCCAAAAAAGTATTACGGATCCAAGTTTTTCAAATAAAACAAAAAAGTTTTGAATTATCGAAATACATTCTCGGATTTCATTATTATTTTTGTCTAGACACAGCATACGGGAAGCTCACCGTATTTTTCATAAAGTGAAAGTATTTTCGTGGTACACAAAATTGGTTAATGGGAATAACAATTTATTATTTTTTAAAAATTAAATTAAAATCTTTATTACAAGATTTTTTTTGATAATTTCGTTTTGTATTCTTCCCATTGTATTTTTATGACTTGGAGTATTTGAATTCTAATTGTGTCATTTAATACGATTTTTCTTGTGTAGGGCCACTTAGATTTTTCATTAGCGTTTTAATATAATTTTTTAAAAAAATCAAACTTTGAATCAACTTTGTTTCTCTCCGCTCCTAATATTTAATAATACGACACATACCAATTTATTGACATCCTTCATCGTTTAGATTGTAACATATATGTGTATATATGTATGTCAACATATGGTACCTTTAATCCTCAATTTTACTCAAGTCACACTCAACATTGGACCACCTGCCTTTCCACTTCTAAAAAAGGAGAAAGCCAAGAACGAGGACAATCCGACCAATTGCCACTGCTCACGCTTTCTCTAAATTTTTCCCCAAGCTACACAGGATAGCTTGCACTACAGTTCTCAAAAAGTGGATGACGAAGAAACCCAGAGTTGCAGTTCATTTTCTACAAAATAAAGAGCCGGTGCAAGTGTGCTGGAAGCACACATTCTTTTCCTGTTCGAATTCTTTCTGCTATCTGGATACCGTCCATATGGTAGGAGGAAAGAGGAGAGGCTGGGGAAGGTGGGTGGAGATATAAAATTAGTGGGACGAGTTAAGAACATTAAAATCCGTCTGCTAGTGAAAGTCCAAATGTACGGTCGAGTATTCCTCCACATGCACAGGAGGGAATGCTAAAGACACTAGGGACACTTTTTTCATAAAACAAACTCAACATACAGTTCGACGCTCCAAATACCACACACACTTAGATACATGGACTATTCCATTAGACTCTAGTTTGTGAGAGAGAAAGTAGAAGAGAAATGCTAAACTCTGCTTTCTCTTCCATATCAACCATGCCATGCCATGTGTCGGTGATAAGCTCGGATTGTTATTCCCCGCCACAAATTGCAGCTTTCCTCATTCCTTAAATTTTCATTGAATTTGGCGTTCTGTTACTGTTCCACTAGAATTTAAATACCTAAAGAAGAATGTACAAGGGATTTACATACATGTGGTTCAATGATTGTGCAAAAAAGTGTGAATCTGAATTTGGAGGAACCAATCAAAATCCTTTTTTAAAACCCCCCAAGAATAAAAGTACACGTCTGGGGGTCGGAGTTCTGAAGGAATTTTCAGGGTGAGGTACCTTGGAATTTCACCTCCTTCTTCCACTTTCTTTTAGTAGCTAATTTCTCATGAATATGGAGTCCTTCTCAAAATTCAAGACTGGCCTACTTGTACAATATAGCATGATATGCCCTCTTTCTTTATCTCTCAAATAACGTTCGTTTAGTGCCTCCTCCCACTTCTTTCTCTTTCCTCTTATTCTCCTCAACTCAACTACAGAAGCTACAAAAACAAGATGAGGAAAAGGAAACAACACTATAACTACCGCTTTCCCTCCCTCCCCACACGTCCACACACATACATAAGGAGACAGGGGGATGGGTTGTATGTTTTGAGAGGATGGTTGTTTGAAAGAGGTGGAGTAGCATCTTTAGTTTTAATATAATAGTACTCAATGCATCGCATTGCGTTCCTTAAATGACTCGCACTCACAGTTTAATCAGTCCTAATAGAGGCAGACGCGAGGCTGGGTCCTTAAGATGTGTGTTTGTGTGAGTCTGTTCGTGTGAGTTGGGTAAGTGTGTTTGTGGACTGGTTATACTGTGCACACATGTAGCTATAGTGTAGTAGCTCGTGTGTGTATTTAGTGGCAGTTATATGTAGGCCCAGTGGGTCCTCTAAATTAATTTTCTAGATGTTGACAAATGCTCAATTGACGTTGGGCCGGGCTTTGTGTGTTTACAGAATGGGCAGAGGAAGGAAGAGAGAAGACAAAAACAGCGTTTGTTTTGTTTTATAGGCTCCACTATGTATGTAGCATTAAAGTCATAATATAATAGACTGTATAATGACAAGACGGGGAGGAGGGAGAGGGGAGAGGAGTGTATACGTAAAGGGACGTATAAGGGATAGGAGACATTAGAAAAAAGTACAAGGACAACAACAGCCTAGCATGCATGCAAATTCATAATGGAAACGGTAAATGACAGTGGCTTTCTCTTTCCCCATTTTGTGGGGCTACGAGACCCTGTGTTTCCCTCTCTCTTCCTCTTGTCATCATAATGAGCTTTTGTTTATACGCACACACAGTTTTATACATGCAAGATTGTCCTGTCTTTCTGTACAATTTACCGTAAAACCCGCGTTGAAACTCAGCTTGGTTTTCTATGGTACAGAATAAAATTTACTTGGCTGCATGTACGATCATTCATTAAATTGTCCATGTAATGAAGATTAAATGTATTCTCAACAGATGGGAGAAAGTTCTCCATTTTTGTTTTCGAAAATTGTAAGCTGAATGGCGGAGGGGGTTGGAAACGATGTATTTACGGTAGAAAATAAGCCGTACAAGGACGGTATGGCTAACCCTTCCATGATGGTTTAATGCTAGGGAGAGGAAGTACTACGAGTTATTTCTATATTTAATTTAAATTCATATACATAAAATGTGAAGCAATTTATTCTTGTGGTTATCCTCCATGTTCTTCTCCTCCTCCTCGCCCCATATATAAAACTTTTTGACTTTCCTAGGCAAATGGGGCAAGACGTTATTTGGTTTTACTTTGTGTGTATGTGGATGGGATAAAGTGGAGACTGTGAAACTGGGTTGGCTGGAGATTTTGGAGACTTGTCTTATTGTGTGTGCGTACCAGGACTAAAACTGACCTTGCGAGACTTCCTTCCTCCACGATTTGTAAACAAAGTTTAAAATTGGATGAGTCTATTTTACATGACATTGCTGATTTCTCTGCAATTCCTTTACTACTATTGCTATCGCTACAATGGAGAAATGACTGCAGACTGTGTGTCATATTTCATGGAATCAAATAGAAATAGACCACCAAAGCTCATGCCTTGTCTATCCCACCGTGTCCTCCTACATGAACATTACATTACATTTCAGGGTATCCACACACACACACACAAGTACATGTTTATTTTGGGGAAAGATTTGTTGGTCACACACGGCGAGGAACAAGAATTGTCAGTGACAGTTCTTGTGCTCATTTCACCGAGCGAGAACCTCAAGAGAGAGAAAGAGAAAGTGAGAGGGTTGCTTTCCCCCCTTTCACATCGACAAACTTTTCTCAATCCTAATCCTCTGCCTCCTATGACTCAGAAATTGAGAAAGGGAAAGAGAGGGGGGGGGGGGAAGAAAGCTAAGGAAAATTTGAGTCGTTCATATCATTTACAGACAGGAAGGTACATATGAATGCTCCATGAAATCTATGCGCCGAGAGAGAGAGAGAGACAGAGTTAAGAAAAAGTTTTTAATGACGGTAAAAAATTTTCCTTTGCCGACTCTTTTTTAATGCGAACTCTGGGTTGTAAGCCCTTTCCGCTTTCTCAGTGTGTGTGTTTAGAGTAGGTATACAGTTACACCCACACACATCTTGTAAAGTGGACTGTGTGTTTTTAATTTAGGAGGATTTGATTTGAGTCTCCTCAAGGAGGAACCGAAGAAGAGAAGATGATCGCTCATTATTTTGATGAGTTTTCAAAAACTTGTAATTGACTCTCCTCTGTGTATGCCTCCGTGTACGAGAGATTCATTAATCATTCTCCCAGAATTGTTTAGTGTTTACCTTTTTGGAAACTCAAATATGAAATAATATAAAAATTATTTAAAAAATCCTTTCTCCATCGTACGTGCCCGCAATATAACGTATTTGTAATATAAACATATGCAGGCACACACACATGAAATCTTCTCCTCGTGTTAACGACTCTTTACTCCTTGACAGGGATTAAACAAGCTGAGACCCTTTCAATCAGAATTGTAAACAGAGCGATTTCATCAGCAAATGCAATTTATTCAAAGAAGAAAGACTGAGGATTTCCCTTGTCATGAAACCACCCCTCTCCTTGACACTATATGGAGTACAGAATAGACAATGGAGGGAGGAGGAGAAAATAAGCTGCAATAAATTATACCCATCTTGTGATGGCACGTGTGTATGTGTGTGTGTGTGGAGGGTAATAACATTCTTCATTTTTTTGGAGAACACTCTACATCCCTTCCCCTCATTCCCCATTCTCCAGGTACAAGGTAATTTCTATCTAGCCAAAGTCAAACGTCATTTTGTGGAGAAAAAAATCGTCTCAAATAGAAATCCAGCACGTATCAGCTTGGAGACTCTACTCTACTTTCCCTTTCCTTCTCTTATTATGAATATCGATATCGACTTTTTTTATTTCACATCTTGGCCTACCAGGCCTTCTTCTCTCACCGCCTGCTTCCCCTCCTTCTCTTCATCCTAGAGTTTTTCCCGGGCTTTAACGAGTTCCCGTAAACACACGCTCAAACAAGGACATGTGTGTGTACGTGTGTGCTAAATAATTTTTCGCGGTTCCCTTTTCCTTTCTTTCTACTAGTTTCCGTAAACGGAACACCGCCGCACAGTGAACCATACTGAAGATCAAACCGAATTAGGACTAAAATGTAAGGTTGATTAGTTTTACAAATTGAATGTCTTGGGAACTTATGGAGGTTGTAGCCCCCAATTATTACCGTTTTTGAAAATTTTCTTACGTGACAAGACTACTTTCAAAATCTGAAGTTGTCATTAGATCAAGTGGTGGAACTTTGAATGGCTGAAAAGCATTTGATGCCGGCACATGCCGGACTTTTGACAACAGTGTCGTGTGTAGCACCTCTTGTTACTAATTTTGAGTGCAATATTGGCTGCCCGTTTTTGCCGCTTTGCAAGGATTCCTAATTGCAAGTTTTTGATTTTGCCATATGTACATATAGGCTTAAAATTCAGTTTATTATCAAATTTTCTGAAATTT
>WJFB01002048.1:0-22953 GCA_009870185.1 Pygmarrhopalites habei
CATCTGACTTGAGTTGCTGGTCCGTAACCTTTCTCATTCTTTGCGGCAATGCGGAATATAATTGCAGGTTTTCTAAACACATACGAAATTTTAAATATTAATATACGTTTCTGAACAAAAACTCTTTCGGGGGTTAATGTCTCCTAATTTTGCAATTTTTTTCCTTACGTGGTGGTGTCAACCTGAGCAGACTGAAGGCTCGTATTGTTCACTGTACAATGATTTTGAGAGCCGCAATAAACACGGATAAATGATAGATTTGGTGTCACTGGTTTGGCGTCCGCCTGAAAAAAATAAATTGACACAAGTTCCTGGAGAAAGTTTTTTTGATAATAAAATTGTAATGAAATTGCCTTACATTTGAGGGATTGAGATGCTGTTTTACTGCCAAATATACAGAGTATTCTAAAATGTCTCCAAGAGAATTCTGAGGAGGTTCCCAGGATATGAGTGCTCCATCATGAGCTGTTATTTTGAACAAAAAATAGTTTTCAATTAAATTATATCCAATTTGTGGAAGAATTTGTAACATTAGGTAGTTACTTACATTTGGATATTTTAATGGCGCATGGAGCTCCAGGAAATCCAGGGAAGCAGGTTTTGAATGCAGAACACTGAAGAATTATTCGCATAAATAATTACAATCTAATGATGCAAAAATAAAATTCTAGTAGAATTCAACAATGAAGATTTTATACCTCACTCCATGGACCACGGCCACATGAATTGACAGCTGCCACACGAAACTTGTATGCTGTTCCCGGCTGTAGATCGACTTTCTTCTTGATAAATTCCAAATCCTTTGTAATATTTGTGTCAGGTTTGAGGCTGGTTAACTTCTCAGACACCGTATAAAAATTCTTGACAATCAGTTGATTATTCTTACACTGGAAATGAAAAGAAGAGAAGAATGACAATTAAAAATATTAATATATATATTATTAAATATTTAAATATGATGTCAGACTCACATATGCTACATCCATCCATGTAAGATCCTTCTTTTCATCTTCAGTAGCTTCAGTCTTACAAATGGTGGTGGGTGGTGTTGTTGGTGTACTGGTTGTTTGTGGCAGATTTAGACTTGCAGGCCTTGATGTATTATTAATATTATTCGTCGTCGTCAAATTATTGGAAATTACGGTAGAATTATTTAGAGAGGCAAGAGAGGATGCAGCATCATTTTCTTCACTTTTGAGAGCAGAGCTGACAGCAGCTGCAGAGGCAAGAGTACTCAAAGGGTCATTTCCCTCCAGGATACTCAACAGGTCATCCGATTTATTTTTATCCGAGACAAATGACACAGAAGAAGGAGGAAGGGTTGAGAGTTGAGGTGCTGCTGACCCCCCAACAATTGTTTTTGTTGGTGTGAGAACAAAGGATTCACTTGGAGTTGAAGCAAGTCCAGAGTCCATCAATTCACTGGCCTCATTGTTGTTGGATTGAAGGACTGACGGGGTTGCCTGTCCTTGGTTATCGGAATCATCAACCTGTCCTCCTCCTCCACTTTCCAAATTTTGGGAGGAAGGAGTCATGGATGTGGAATCAGGGTCATCTTCTGGGGTGTCAAGTGGAGCTTCAAGAGAAGGGATTGGAGGTTGTGCAGATTCTGATATCTCCTGGTCACCTTCAACTGGAGCAGCAGGATCCGTGGTTGTAGTTGTACTTTCAGGCAAATCAAGAGAAATGGAAGATTTGGTGGGTTGTTCCTCAATATCCATTGGTTCTTGTAGACTGGGAGTTGCTGTGTCATAATTCTCATTGTCAGTGGTGTCAGGATTATTTGGTGGAGGAGGATTCGTCTCTTCTTTAATACTGTCATCTAGACTTTGAGTTTCTCCCACCTCTTGACTACTACTCAGTAGTTGTGTGGAGTCATCAGTTAGATTATGACTCTCAGAGGTCATCCCCTCCTCCTCCTGAGATTCTTGACTCCCTTGAGCCACTGGGATGAGTTCTTCTGTCCCCTGAGCCTGTTCTGTATTCTCTGGTTCAGCCTCATCTCCGTCATGAGGATTCCCTCCCTTCAATCCAATTAAATCCTTCCAACTGAACACCGTGTCCTTTGTGTAGGGATGAATGACACCAGTGGGTGCTCCACCCTTGAGACCACTCGGATCTGGAGGATTTTGTACATTGACAATACTATTGACAAAATTAGTATTCGTACCATCATTTGATTGTAATAGTATGCAAAGGTCTCCATTAGCATCCCGTGTGAACATTGGTTTCCCATTCTGTAAACTATTTGTGAGGACAATGGTGGACTTGGATGGTGACTGGGTTGTTGTTGTACCCATAATAATATTACCCGAACCAGAAGTGGAGGCAGTGGCTGTTGGAATTTGGACACTGGACAGTCCAACAATTTGTTGTTGTTTTGCTCCTCCAGCCTGAGTAGTGGGATTAGTTCCGGACACTGTAGCCCCTTGTAATTGGGATAGTCCAATGATTTGTTGACCTTGTGCATTTGTACTCAGAATTGGTTTTGCAACTCCATCCGCTGTACTCATCAATTTGACAATTGCTGGCATATTCTTGGCTCCTCCAGCTGTCTGAATTGTGGCAACTCCACTTGGTGCTCCAGCAATTCCTCCTCCTGCTTTTGTCTGGATAACTTTTGGCATTGCAGCTACAGTCATTCCTTGACTTGTCTTGAGAACTGTCAGGATTTGTTGTCCACCTGCTGTTGTTGCTGTTCCTTGACCTGGTTTCTGGAGTATGACATACTTGGTGCCACTTGGGAGACCCTTGATTCCACCAGTTGGACTTGCTAGTCGAACTGTTTGTGTTCCACCCATTGACGCAACTTTCATCCCAGTTTGAGAATAAATTGTTTGGGCTTGACTGGATGTAACCAATTTTACTTGTTGTTGTTGAGGTTGCTGTTGTTGTTGCGTTTGTTGTTGTTGAGGTTGTTGTCCAGGGGTTTGGATTTTTTGTGTGGCGGCGGCTGCAGCAGCCAATGCTTGCATCCCACTCAATTGTTGAGAGACGGATGGAGACTGGGCTGGAGAAGAGACTTGGGCACCTTTCAAGAGGGTGGGAGTGAGGACACGGACACCTGGACTTCCAGCTTGAACTTGGATTGGTGAGCGGAATCGGACAATACCTCGGGCTTGAGGTGTACCCGCAGTGACCCCGGTCCTTGGAGCAGGTACACGATTCGAGAATACTGCATTACTTGCTGTCCCAGCTAGATTGGCTGGTAGGGAAATAAGGCTTGATGCTGTCGGTAAATTGGCAGGGGTTGCTAATGTCGGAGTAGCATCTACCAATGTTGTAGTGGCTGTTTGACCGGAAGCTAATTGTACAGAGACAGGTTGTTGAACCATTACTGGGGTCCCACCAACTGGGCGTATCCCTTGCATCACAACGTGTGTCACTGAAACGATTGGGAATTTTAATTAGTTCTTGAATGATTTATTAATTCGAGTCTACATGGGATTTGTGTACTTACTTGGTCTGGTAGACATTGTGGGTCTGGAAACTGGAATTGGTGTCATTATGGGTCTTGGAGTTGGGATAGCAGGCACGGGGGCTGGTGTCAAGGTTGTCGTTGTGGTGGTTGATGGTTCCTTTGAAGCAGGAGTGTCATACTTTTGGATTTGTATTAAGTACCCTTCTGCATTCTGCACGGCGGACCAGGACACTTCCAAAGAATTTGTTGATGCTCTCACTAATTGTACTCTTCCTGTTTCGTGCCAAATTAAATAAAAAATTGAATTAGTTTATTTCCTTTTTTTAGCCTAAAAATGGCAGGGTCAACAAAAAATGTAAATAAATTGTTTACCAGGTGCTGCTGGTTTCTCAACTTCCAAATACCACAAATCTTTGCAGCACACCTAAAGAGGAAAAATAATTGTAATGTAAAACTAATTAATTTTAAATTTCTTAAATGAACGTTCCATTGTTTTAAGTTAATGAAAAGAGGAAATACCTGATTATTCCAAGCTTTTCTGTACCCGTCACGCCCGGACCAAATATATAATCGAGTGTGGATTGCAACTGCACAATGCCCAGCTCGGGCTCTTGGAATTGATTCTTCCAAAACATCCATTTGAACATTATCCCAAGTATTTGTTTCTAAAAATGGTCAATAAAAATAATTAGCGAATGCTTGACTCTGACCTCTGCCTCTACTTAAAATATGTCATTTATAAATGTACCCAAGTCTAGGATTGCCAGCGAGTTGGTACATTTCCATTCCTTCTCATGATTGGCCGTCTTGAGGTCATCCAAAACTAGGGGGACCCAACCACCAAAAACGTACATTTTGTTTCCAATCAAAGTGGCACTATGAAGAGATCGAGGTAATGGGCTGATTCCTGACACAGTTGGTTTACTCCAAGTCATGGTGTCTGCAAATAATTGGGAGAGTGAAAGTGAAAGTAGGGAAAGTCATTGTATACATAGTGTTGAAATAATTACCCAAATGCAAGAACCACAAGTCTCCCAGTCTGCAACCACTCATTCCTCCATAGACAATGAGTCGTGGACGACTACCATCCTTTTCTACATAACCAACTGCAGTGTGGGATTCTCGGGGAGACGGAGCAGTACCAAATGTAGTCGGTCTGTGATGTAATTTTTTTGAAATATTATAAAAGTATTCACATAGGGAATGAATACCCGATAGAACATTTTTCATCCTTTACCTGTCCCAAGAAACTGTTCCATTTGGCCGTAAATCTAATGTCCAAAGGTCATCCAAATATCTTGGAATATTATTCTTGAGGTCTTCACTCTCATTGGCCAGTCCACCAAAAAGATAGACCGTATTATTAATTAGAGTGAAACTGTGACCCAGGCGTGGACATGGCTCAATTTCTCCTCCACTCCTAGCTGGTTTTGGCTTCAACTTTTTCCATTCCCATCGTACAGCCTTTCAAAAGATTTCATAATTATTAAAAACATATTTATCAATACATACGCAAAGTGGGCAATACTTTAAAGGTAAATTTTCCATGCAGATGTACATACCTGGAGTTCAAACAAATCATTAGAGTAGTGTCCATACTCTATCATCCCCCCGAAAACGAGGATTCGGGTCCCATCCACAACAAATCCATAAGCTGCTGACCCTGGAGGGATTTGTCCCTTAACACTTGGCGTGAACCACTGATTGGTTACTAAATAGAAAATAAAATTCAGAATTTGTGTAAAAATTTTTGAAAATTTTTCTACATTTCCAATTAAAAATATTGAGCGAGTAAAATAGTAATCTTTTCTAGCTAAATCACATGTACTTTATGTGTGTGTTAAAAATGGGTTAATTTAAAAGTAAATGTGGATTTATAATGGTTTTGTAGAACGATAGACAAATAGCGCGGAGGATTGGTTATTTCGATTCATACACGTTCAATAAATGTACTTTCGACTGTAAATAATATGCACATGTCTCCCACCGGAAATAACCATGAAATTAATTTGGCCCATTCAGAATTTAAAAGCATCAAGGCTGGACAAAGGCCACTTAGTCAAAAGAAGATCATTCCCTTAAAAATTTCTTCACTAAAAATGAATCAAATCCAGTAATCACCAGTATTCAGGACGTGTAACTCATCCACGATCCCTTCGTTGCCACCACCAAAAACAACCATTAAATCCTTGATAGCAACGGCT
Source organism: Pygmarrhopalites habei (assembly GCA_009870185.1). NCBI lineage: Eukaryota > Metazoa > Arthropoda > Collembola > Symphypleona > Arrhopalitidae > Pygmarrhopalites > Pygmarrhopalites habei. Next base: position 5,626 of record WJFB01002048.1, read on the forward strand.
CGGTGTCCATGTCGAGGTCTCGGTAGAGCCCCTGAAGACTCTTGAACTCTTTTCCACTTGAGGATGGGGGCAGCCATGCCCTTTGACTCCCTTATTTCCAATCCGGAGTGTCAACTTTATACTTTTCAGTTTTTACTCTTGTACACTCATTCACTTTCTAATAGACCTTGAATCCCTCTTCCTCTCTCTGTCTCTTCACACACACACACAAAAGTGAGGACACTTGGAAACTACATCACTGACCGTTACCCAAGGATCATTGACCGTGACCGGTTTCCGAGGTCTTCCAGGTCAAATGAAATTTCTCTCTTGTTTGTTTATTATTATTTTCTAAGTTTGACTTTTTCTCCCCGATTTTACCTATATGAAGCCTGGACCAATTTTTTTGCCGCTATCAAGATTGTCTCTCAAAAACCGACTGTCTCACGTTCTTTCACAACCCTCCAGCTGAGCTGGATTTCATTTTACGAACGCGAAGAAGAATTTTCTCTGCCAAGTGGTACAACTTCACCAGTAAAGATGGCCAAGTCCACACCAAATTCCTCCTTTGGAAAATCAAATGTGGGTCCTAAGGGTTTAAAAGTATTTCATTCTCTCTATCTCGAATGTATTATATAGTCAAGTTTACTGGTATGGTGAATGCAACAGATAATGCTACAAATTTTTCAACCTTCACACACACACACACAGTCATAGCCATTCGAGTGATACACACCTACGAAGTTTTATATGGCAGAGAGAGCAAGGCAAACCACACGACATACCGATGATGATTTTTCCCTTACAAAGTGTACAACATACAAGAGTACAGCTAATATGGCCAGCAGCCATACAAATACTGTATATATGATAATGTTTCTCTTTTCTCTCTCTCTGGTAAAATATACACACACATTTGAGCCTTTACATACACATAGTATGTACATCCCATTACAATGAATCCACATTGTTGTTTGTTATACCCACTTACTTTGCTAAGGCCTCATGCACTAATACATACTCCATGACTGCACCATGTATGTACATGTACTGTGTGTGTCTATATTGTATTTTAGTGGACCAATGTAATTATTCTTACAATTTTGAAGTACTAGAGGGCATATATATAATAATTATACTTGCATATACTATTTTGGACGGAAATAATATTGAGGGAGAAGAGCGAGAGAGAGAGAGAGAGAAAAGAGGAGGAGGAGGAGAAGAGAAGACAGATAATAATACTGGAATGTTGTGGTGGTGTGTGTGTGTGTGCAAGTTTTCATATTTGTAATAGTCTTCTCTATCTAAATCTATTGAATTGCACACATTCCATCCACATTAAAAAAAGTCATGTACACAATAATAATATTATTATTAGGAAGTGAGAGTAGTAGAAGAGGTGATTTATGTAAGTCGATCCGGGACGACGTGCGGTGTACAATACACACACATTAAAACAGAGAGAGAGAGAGAGAGAATTTGAAACCAGTATTTTTTTAATCAGAATCAGACACACACATTACACACACTTTAAATGCAGATACAAGTATAAATAAATGATGAATCAACGACGACGTTCTCTTTCCATCATCTTTAATCTTCGTCATCCTTTCCTTGGAATTCAAGGAAATTACTCAGTTTCATCTTCATGTAATCATCTAACTAGTAAAATGTGCTTGTGGAGTGATCGTCTTGTTTTTTGACTCAATCAACATGTGATGGTGTCCTTTCCCCTCCTCTCTCGTTCCATTTTGACTTTTAATCATCGTAACATTTTTGTACATTTGTTGAGAGCAGAGAGAAAAAAAGGGGAAAATTTGTGATGCCGTATCAGTTATTACTCATCAGAGTGTGAAAGTTATTAATTATTTTTTAATCCATACATCAACAATCTTCTTCAACATTTGTTTTGTTTTATAATTTAATAATATTTATTTATAACATCACATCCCACATCAAGCCTCCTTTCTCCTCCTCCGTCTACAATATTCTACAATCAAGAAGGATGCGTGTGTGTACAGTAAGAAATTATTATTTTTGATGACCAGCTGATGACAAGAAAGGAGATGACCATTGTCATACATTACATTGTCAAAAAGAGTGAATATGAAAGGAGACGAGTCATCGGTCAACGGTCCAAGCGTCGTCCCACTCCGAACCATTTTACAAAATTTTCTCAATTTAGTTGAAAATTATGAAGCGAGACGGAATGGTGGGTTGGATTCGTACGACTCTGAATTTCAGGTAATTTTCCTTTTTATTCTACAGAAAAATAAATAAAATCATTTTCTTCTTGAAAATGTGGAGTTGAATCAACAGGTGGTTGCTAAAACAGAATTTTGTGTTTACATGTGCAGGAGTTGAAGCAATTTAGTGAGAGCTTAAAATCCGATCCTGACTACATATGTAAGGAAGGAGAAAGAGGCGTCAATCGGAAAAAGAACAGATACAAAGATATTTTACCTTGTGAGTGAAATACAAATACGAAAATAATTCTCCATGATTTTATTTGAAATGTCAAAAAATGAACTGTCATTTTGTGGTGATGCACAAGTCGTACATGTGGATTAATTTAATTTTTTTTCGACAGTTGACTACACGCGTGTGTCATTAAGTGATTGTGGAGATGATCCAGGAAGTGACTACATCAATGCAAATTTTATTAAAGGAGCCAGCGGGTCTTCCGCTTATATTGCATGTCAAGGACCATTACCGCACACTGTCAATGCCTTTTGGCGGATGTTGGTCGAGTGTGAGGTTCAAGTTGTGGTTGTAAGTTAAAATTATCCTTCTTCATGTATCATGTTCTTAATTAGAGTATGTATGTTTCAATGTTGGACTCTTGACAAAATTATTTTCAGATGGCATGTAATGAACAAGAATCGGGGAAGGTGTGTGTACTACCCACTCTTGAAAGAAAATAATGTGTATATTTTGAAAAAACAAATGTTTCTAATCAGTGACTTATTTGTTGTATTTAGCATAAATGTGAAAATTACTGGGTGGAGGAGGATGGAGTGGAACGAGAATTTGGAGAAGTTACAGTATGGTTGAAAAAGACACGTCAAGTATGTCCAGACTTTTTGGTTCGAACCATGAGAATTAGATTTACAAATGGAAGAGGAGAGAAAGGTAAGATGAGAATTCAAATGTTTTTTTTAGAAATTCTAATTAGAAATCTGATGCCGTGTGTGTATGGAATTTCCTTCTCATTTGACAGAAGAGAGAAATGTGTGTCAATTTCATTACTCTGCTTGGCCGGATCATGGAGTTCCAACGAAAGTTCGACCACTTCTGGACATGGTTCGACTAATTCGCGATTGTCAAACATCCGAAACTTTACCAGTCCTCGTTCACTGTTCTGCTGGTTGTGGTCGCACAGGGACAATTTGTGCTATAGATTATGTGTGGGGTCTACTTCGACTTGGGGTAAATAATTTACAGCATAAATGTTTAATTGTATTTGTAAGGTGGGTGGGTGTATTTCAATTTATTATTCTCATTTTGTGACACAGAAACTGTCACCAGACTTTAGTCTATTCAAATTGGTGAGGGAGATGAGGAGACAGAGGATTGCAATGGTTCAGACTAAAGATCAGTACATTCTGGTTCATCGTGCGGTCAAAGAATTATTTCAAGAACAGTTAAAACTAATTGACTCACATCCATATGCAAATGTGCCATTTACAACAACAGTGGATGAGAATGGTTTACCATTAGAAATTAAAAAGGATTTGGAAGAACCAACTTATGAGACGCTACATTTCACTCCTTCTTCCTCCTCTGCTAAACTCTCACATCTTACTCCTCTTCTTCCTCCTCCCCCATTAAAGAATGACATTGTCAAGGCTGACAATATTGTGGTGAGTGTGAGTAACATCCACTCTAATAGCAATAGTAGTAAACCAGGTTTGACCCCATCATCGACAAACCATGTCATTCCCCTCCCATCCCGCATGAACAAATCAAATTCATCCAAATTTGAAAAGAATTTTGTGGAGAGTAATTTAAAACATTCCGACAACACAACAAATAGTGCTAATAGTAGTAGTAAAGGAGGTGACTCACTCCACACGACAACAACTAATCACAAAATTATGGAACAACCACGTCAGGGATCCTCTTCCTTCAGTGACGATGACAAACACGACAAGAGAAAAAAGGAAAAGAAAATGAGTTCAAGTAGTGATGACACGGATACATGTGATCGTGAAAGTATTAATAAACAGCAGCAACAACAACAACAACAACAAAAATCATCGAATCCCATTCGTTCTGCTCTACTTCGAAAACCTAGTATAGTTAAATTAAAGTCATTCTTTGAGAAAAATTCCAATAAGGAAGAGAAGGGTGACAAGCCGACCCCTCAAAAATTGAGTCGTGCCAAGTCTGACGTGTCCACTCGTTTCTACTCTTTTATTAGTTCACGTTCCTCCCCAGCCAAAACTGTGGTTACCCCTTCCTCCTCCTCATCTTCCGTCACTCCGTCTTCTTCTAATGATCCTTCAGGAAATTCAACATCTCCTCCTCCTTCTAATTTAATTTCATTAAATGAGGACTCAAAATCAAAGAAACCCACCATCATGACGAAACCCATAATAAATATTAAGAGGAGTAAATCCCTCAAAGTTCCTATCCAACCAGACTCTGTCAAATTGACCCCTGTTGTCAAAAATAGTAATAGTAAATCATCACAACAAAGGTTGGATAAACATCACCACCAACAACAACAAATTTCACGTGGTGGTGGTTCTCTCACATCTTCCAATCCTAGTACTTCCTCCTCATCTGGTTTTTCCAACATCCTGACAGACAACAATCCAATCAAAGTGTGTGTCAAACAAGTTGAGATTCCCAAATTACAAGCTATTGTGTCCAAATCGGTCAAGGCAGAAGTTCAAAAGGCAACAACGACGACGGCAACTTCAAATTCTTCAGCTTCACATGAGTATGACTATGATATTTCAGATGGTTCTCATCTCCGACAAAAACCCATCACCACGTCCAGTATGCTTCAACTTGAACAGTCCAAATCAGCTAAAGCCAGTGGTGAGAATAATAATAAGAAGAAAAAGATTGACCTAGGACTACCACCCATCCTTCAACCCATTACATCCTACTCCCTCCTTCACCGAAAAGAAGAAGAGGAGAGGGAGAGTCGGAAACCCACACCTCCGTCCAGAATCCATATACAAAAGGATAATCATAATAATTATGTAAATGTTAGTTATGGAGCTAATCGTTCACGAACTGGGATGGCCAAGGAGATGGAAGATTTAAATGTTGTACAAGACAATTATGCTAGTAGTAGTAATTATGGTGGAAAGTATGGGAAACTGAAAAAATGTGATACGGTCAATCCACGCATTCTTGCTTCATCCTTTGGTTTTCCTCCTCCAAATTATGAACGAACTTCCCTCACCCGGAGTCAAAGTCATGTATGGCAGTCTGAAGACGACAAACAACAACAACGGAGTAACATATTCTCCAGGATTTTCTCCGATGAAAATTTACATCATCAATCAGTAACAACTAAAGCTACATCAGCAGGAGTAGGAGGAAAATCAAATGGTGACTTTACAATCCCTCTTTCCCAAAGGGACTCGTCCAGTCCAACCAAAACTACTTTAGCAACCCTCAACAACTCTTCTTCAACAACAAATGGAGACAATTATCTTTTGAGTAATCACAGGAAATCACTCGCAAGTGATGATGTGGGTGGGGATTTCTTAATACAAGCCATCAGTGCGGATGTGAGTGTACAAAGATATGATTCCACTTCGGACATTTTTGATAATAATGTACATAGTAAAAGTGAGAAAGGAGGAGGTGACAGTTCATCCCTCACCACCAACGTCAATCCTTCAACATATCATTCCAATTCCAATTCACCCTTGTGTGACAAACCATTGGTGAGGAGGAGAGTCCCCAAGACAAATCCATATGCAAATTATCCAGCTTGTGTCACGGGTAGTAGTAAATTCCCATATCATAAACTCCAGGGACAACCTCCAAATGGCAACTCCACATCAATGATGGATGACAGTTTTCACATGAGTGACGGGAATCTGACCAAAGATAGTGGCAGTATACCCCTTTTAAAACCAAGTTATGGTGGGAGTGTCGGGAATTCTTCTTCGGGTAGTTCAAGTAATACAGGGACACCCAATTCTCAAAATTCCTTACCAAGTACTCCCACACAATCCGTGTCTGTGGATGTTTTGTACCCTCAACTCCATCGACTTTGTGCTAATACTAATAGTAATAATGGTGGACGAAATCCATCCGTCATGACCACTCCAAATAATAATGGTAGAGTAAATGGATACCAAGGGACCAATAAGGCATCATCATCTGAGTCGGAGGATAAAGTAGACTCGGCTTCATTCCCTAGTAGAATTTACTCGTCGTCAAATACAATGTCAATTCCGTCCAACAATAACAATAATTCTAGTACGTCCAATATTCCAAAAATTCGTCTTCCAGTGGGTGTACGTGAACGTAGAAATAGTTTTCGACAAGCTGTTTGGAAAGAGGCAGCAGCCAACAGTAGCAATAGTAATTCCAATTCAATATTAAATAGTCATTATGGTTCCATTGACAATCAAGTTTCGTCAGGGACTGTGAGTAGTCCAATATCGAATCATCCACCATACAGTATCACACCGTACCACCATGTAGGTTCCAGTATTACAACAACAACAACTCAGTCGTCCAATGATGCTCCACCCCCACCGAGAATACCAAAAAATTATGAACCAATATGGCCTAATGACAATAGTACTACAAATTTCCGACAACCATCGCCTTACTCCTCCACAACAACGCCAACGCCAACAACAAATACAACATCCCTAGAAAATAGTCGAAGACCATTCATCATGTCTACTCAACAGAGTAAATTAGGGAATTCGTATGGATTCCCACAGAATAAGGCTGACTCAACAAGTAGTGGTGGTAACAGTGCTTGGTCACAATCTCGACAAAATCCTATTGGTGGTAATGCTAATAATAGTAACAATGCTAGTGATCCGACTTTCCAATCAAAAGTAGATGAAATCAAAATCATGCTGGCAGAGTTGAATGCTCCAGTTGGCAGTGGAAAACCTTCATCGTCCATGAGTGGAAAGACTGAGATGAGTTCATCATCCAAAGGTCATGGAAATATTAATAACAGTAATAGCGGTAACTCCAAAGGAGTCTCATCGATAAAACAACAAAGATCCTTGAGAGCTCCTTCCCGATCCCAATATCAAGGACAAAGTTTGTCTTGTTTTACATTCAAAAAACCATCCTCTTTCGAATCAATCCATCAACTCCAAAATGATGATGACGAATACGAACCACTGGTGAGTCCTGGGAGTGTTTATGGAAAACTGGATGACTCGACAACCTCCACGAGGTCTCTTTCCAGGCCATTCCATGAACGTGACCGTGTAACTAATGACTACGTGACACTACAACAATGTAGGAGTAGTAGTGAGAATCCTTATGGACAGAGTAGTAGTAGTAGACAATCTTCTTCATCACCAGACTTTCCCAAGAAAAGTTTTCATCCTAATGAAAATTGTGGAGTTGGTGGTGTACCAATCCCACCTCCAAGAACCAAGAGAAATCATCATCTTCTCAATTCGGCTGGTGGTAGGCTGGATTTCAGTGGCAGTAGTGGTGGTGACAAACATGTTGTTGTAGACAGTACATCTCGAATCGGTGGTCTCAGGTCCTCCAGTACTCCCAACAACAATGATACCAGTGATCCTAGTAGTACGTATCTTCAGCCAAAGACTACAGAGAATTGTGGGATGAATACAACAAATCATCATGTAGGAGGAGGAAAATCAAATTATTCACATTTAGATCAAATAAATGACAATGTCACAATGGGTCAGGAGGATTTTAGTCAACGACATGGAGGAGAAGGAGAAGAACACAGGACAAATCCAAATATCAATTCAACATCACCCAAAGCTATCATAAGAGCTCTTGGACTTTTTCAAGCAAAAGCAGCAAATGTAAGATCTAGATTTGCAAACTGGAGTGAAGCTAAGGAAAGGAGTAATGCCAGTAAAAGAAATTATGAAAATGGTTTTTCAAATAACTCGTCGGATCGAGAGGGGAGTGAAGAACCTGGTCATAGCAGTAATGGTAATGACAACAAAAAATTAATGTACTCTCATATTTCCCAATTAAATACTAGAGTATATCTCACATTTCACTTTGGTGAAAGTACTTTCACTTTGATATTTGAGTGACTTTTTTTTCTATTTTCTACAGGTTTCCGCACATCACCTTCACCTGGTACTTTCACTGGAGCCAATGGACCATTGCCACGCTCAAAACATCAATATCTTTAGGGGATAAAAGTCATCATTGACAGATTTAATGAAAAGCAGTAATTCCTGGACCAAATAATATATGAATCGTAGATGAACATGAAAATCAAAGAGTCTATTCAGTTATAAAATCTTAGCTTAGATTTTTGTTGAGACAATCTTAATTTTTTAAAAGAAAATGTTAGACATATATATTTTATGAGACTGTCTGTATAGAATATATATAGGTATATTAGGTGTTGTCATCATTGTACAAAGCATTGTATGATTATGACCCCAATTGTTACTTGTTTATAACAGAGAAAGCGAGAGAGAGAGATGGATCAGGTCATTACTAATGACTCATTAGTGTCTTAAAATATGCCTTAAACTGACTCACTTTTTTGTATCGTATAAAATGGGTTTGTGAGTCACATCTAGCCATGCAACTCAGTGGTCTTATAATTGCAGTATATTTAATACATCTCCCCAAAAGTATTTTCTTAGTTGGGATGAAAGCGATCAGTGCATCATACGTATTGGGGTATGGAGAAAGCCAAAAAAGTTCTTTACTCATTAGTAAGCTGTATTTGATTATATCAGACTTAAAAACGTTCGTACACAGCTCGTTAGTTGAGTGTCTCATTCGTCCCAAATATTTGGAATGAAGGGTTACTTGATCACAAGTGGCTTTTTTAGGAAGTGGACAGTGTCCAGTAACTCCAGTGTCCAGTATATTGACTCCAGTATATTGACTCAAAATGGTTTGAGACTCAAAATCAGACTAAAGATACCTATTTTATAAATGTGCTTCAAAGCAGGAGTTGAGTAAATGCTAGGAAGCTGTGAATTTTGTAGCTTTACTTACTTAATCATAATAATAACGCCATGTCTAAACTACTAAAAATACAACTGTAGTACATTTCATTGTAATACATTCTTTGATTTTCTACAATGTACCTATTCGCTATACACATTACATAATATTAATGCATATTACTTAGCAGTACGAGGAAGACCACAATGAAATTGATTATGGTAGGAACGGTAGCTTTTAAAAATAATTATGTATATTGTATAGCAGCTATTTAACTTGCACAGCCGTTATTAATTTATTTGAAATATCAACTAAAATAGCATTTTGACGCTGACGCTTACCCTTCGCATTTCCTCCGAGTTTACTTTATATTGTTATTAACTCTCTGAACGACAAGTTTCGCATAGTGATACACAACGATTAAAGCAAAGCATCAATGATTTTATTCCATTTCATAATACCAGGGAGGTGAGTTAGTGGATACTATCCACTGGATAGGTCTATAACACGTAACATTACCTAATTTATATGATTGAACTTTTGATTTTTTTTAATGAGGGGCAATCTTTATAGTAGAGGATGAATCTTTTCATCATCAGTCACATTGCAAATTTTAAGCAGTTTTTTTGCCCGTCATTGGACCAAACGATCGTTAACATAAATATAGTAGTAGTGAAAATACTTACACCATAATAGACTATCATAATTCTTTATTTTAAATTAACATATTATTTTTTCTAACTCTTCGCTATTCTGTCTTGTTAAAAAAATAAGAGAGAAAAATAGTTCGTTTCGTCCATTTAATTTTATTATCAGTAATTATTTTTAGTAAATAATGATAGGTAATTCATGTATAACCTTTATCCCCCACCCGCGATATCGAAACAGTAATTATTATAATGACTATGTAAAAAATTGAAGCCAGTAAAACAAACTTTACTGTAAAAGTAACCAACATAAGTACTATATAAATGTACATAAATAATTTACGAAATAAAAGTATAAAATAATAATATCTTTATATCTTGGTTCGTGTAAATAAAGAGCATTTACTTATTGTTGATGAACATACACGGAAACAATCAATTTTTCATTAACAATTGACCTCTCAATTAACTCATGTAAATGTGCCGAACATAACGTATGGTTGTCTCAATGTACCACCTTGAAATTTCCATATTTAATAATATACACATCACATTAATAGGTGCTTTGCGTTTTATTTTTATTTCAAATTGACAACTAGAAAACTTGACTCAGTCATTATGAAAGTATAAAATGACTACACTCTCAATTAATTGTAACATTTCCAAATCGCTTAATAATATATTGAAATTTATAATGATTTTTTAAACTAGTGTTATTTTTAAGAGAAAAAAAATTAAAAAAGGTCTAATCAAAATTCTTTCTCAACTTCAACTGCGGAAAATTTGCATAAACTCTGAGCGGATGACTGAATTAATGAAGCAGCCTCACGAAGATCTTGAGCTATGGTTTCAAAACGAATTTGAAATATTTTAAAATAATGTGGTGAATTGACGAAAAATATAAAGCTGCATAACTGCCATTAATTACTTCGTGTCAAAGAATTTACTTACCCGATATTTCATTAAGTGGATTCCGGTGAACGGGATGTGACCATGATAAGGAGGTGTTACTTCCTGTACAATTTTTCCTTAGGTTGACAGTCTGAATTCTATCGAGGATATTTGATGAATTATTACTTTTGCCATTCGTCAAGGAGGAAGAGGATGCCTCTAATTTGATCCTTTTATTATTATTATTGTTATTCTTGATCATGTAATTTATGTTGAAAATAAACAGGTAAAACTTTATGGCCACTTTTATGCAAATATGTTACAAATAAATAAAATGAACAGTTTATTCTTTATGACCACTCTTAAACATTTATACCGTCCTGAAAACTGCTACTTCTAGTTATGACAAGGAGTTGCGTGAAGTATGTATAAGGTTATATATATGTATTATATTATAGACAAAAAATGCTAATAATCTTCTTCATCCTCATCCTCTTCATCCTCATCATCGAAACAACCACTATCATCATCATCGGCCAAGTCATCTAGAATGTCCAGTTGAGTTTCCAATGGAATATCAACGTCTTTTCTTTCAAACTGGAACTTTAAATCAAAGTACACACATGAAACTAATATATCAGTACTGTTGAATACATATTTCTGGTTATTATAATAAAATACTTACAATGTCATCTTTAAACACCAATGGAGGATGACCACGGACAGTGCTCTCACCACCATTCAAGACCTCTTCTAAATGATCATTAATATCTTTCTCGAGGACTGAGGAATTCTTACGTGTAAGACCATACTTCTTCATAATACTGACAACTTGAAGAATCGAACTCTTGTCGTAGAGATGGTAAATTTCATAACGAGTATGATTAGTCACAAGTGGTGGTTTTTCTTCTTTAGCCATGAGAACGACCATCTTCTTCACCATTTGAACTTGATAATTATCCTCTCCATCAGCTACAAATTCGGCACTAGCAACATCCATCTGATGTCCCTGATACACAGAAGAAACAAAACTAACACAACCACAAGACAAAAATAATTCATAATATACTAGTGTTGAAATTGGTTAATACCTCTCCCTCACAATGTGAATGTAGACTCGTACAAGCCTCTCCTCTAATCATTGAATATAGAAGGGACCTGATATGATGCCAGGGTGTTGGCTTTGATGTAAACATGATCGCTTTCTTTTGACATGTTTTACCATCCTCCCCAATACGATTACAAGGTACTACAACAAGATGAGCTATTCAAATGGATAACAAACAATATATAAGAACAACAATTATTTACACATAATGAAATCAAATTACACGTATGTCACAATGTATAAATCACACAATGTATAAACGAGAAATAACAATATATATGTACTCACAACCAGGCTTCTTTTTTGGTTTGTTGTTATTGCAGCCATCGACATGAATCTTCTCGCTACAAATATTGATCATCCGTCGGTACACTCGGATCTGACTCGGCTAAAGAAAAAAAGGGCATAATTCAAGATTAGTTGTCAGTAACCCTTTCCACAAAACTCTTCTCAAAATTAAATGTCATAATAATATAATGTATTTTTAAAAAAGGGACTTACAGGAGGAACTTTTAGATTCAATTCACCACTAGCACACTTCAGCTCATGTTTCCTGAGATTTATCTCATGATAGTAGCCTTTACGACAAGTTGAGCATCGGAATCTTGGTTCCTGGTTTGGAGGAGGACAAGGACGCTGTTGATGTCTCTTCAGAGTGTTTGAATATTGAAATTTTCTTTGACACAATCCACACTCAAATTGAGCTTCTGGGTTATGAATGCGGGAGTAGCTTTCGTGTCTGATCAAATGTATTTCAGAAAATGTTTCATAATTACACCCATTTCCTTTTGTACATTTGAATTTCTCAGCATTAGGATCATGCGTTTTCATGTGCTTTCTGTATATTTTAGCCGTCTTGAAAATTCGGAAGCAAGTTTGACAAGTCAGAACAGTACGGTCATGTTTTGCCATGTGGAGTTGAAGTAAGTAAGGGAATTCAAAGGTTTCGGTACACATTGTACAAGTATAAATAGGTTGTTCAACTGATTCTCCCTTCTCTTCAGCTTCTTCATACAATAATTCCATTAGGATCTTACATGACTCGCTATTGAATTGAATTCCATCATGATTGTTCTTGTAATGCAAACTTATGTTGCCGTATCCTTTCTCCATCCTTCCGCAAACCACACAACAATATTTAAATTTTTCAGAATGAAAACTATTCATGTGACGCTTGAGAATGTTGGAAGTTGTGTATCCCCGACCACAACCAGGAAAAGTGCAGGGAAACTTGTGCTGCTTCTTGGATGACCTTTTGATTTCTTCAATTCTTATTGGATCAGTCAAAACACATTGACCAGCTGTCAAATTCATTCCTTGATGTAACCTGTTCAAGTGTGCTATCATTGTTGCTCTTTTTTCAGTCCAATAGACAGGGCAGACAAGACAGGCAAAAAACCATGACTTTCTAGTGTCAGTTTTCTGTTATAATAAGTAGAAAAATGTTCATTCAGTACATTGTCATCGTCATGATTAAAATGGCTCATTCAACATTGAATAAATGATAAAACATTTAAAAAAGATTCTACCTTTGAAACTTTCTGATTGGAATTATTATGACCTGCCAAATCATCATCCGCCCTTTTCTTTTTAACAGATTTGACCGCTTGAACATCATCATCCTCCGATTCGGATGATAGGACGATTATCCTCTTGTAGTTCTTCTTCCCTAAGATACATAATGGAAAATGAAACAACCGGCTTGCCGTGAGTAGATGTAGAAAATGACAATGACAATCCAAATGTAACTTACCTTTTAGACTAGACCCACTCATTCTGTCAATCACCGGCCGGTTCTCGCAAACTAACGTACATTTACTAACTACAATCCTGCTTTAACTAACGTGACAAGCCGCTTGTAACAGGCGAGCAGGAATTTTCCTGTCGCGTATTTGAATTACTCGAAAACGCGCGTACCAAGGATATGAGATTTCGTCATAATTATATACCTATGTGATAGGGTGACGGGTGAAAAAATATTTTGCCATTTTTTGCCAAAAAAAATGTCCATTTTATCTACACACTGTCTATCCCTCCAATGTTAAATTTTTCAGATCTTGACAAACTTAAACATTATGTTAATGACATGAACAAGGGACGGATTAGATTAGTTTTAAATTTATTAGGATTAAAGAATAGACCAACCTATGTAATTGACTACTAGTAGTAGTCAAGTCCATTAATATTGGCTTATGTCCATCAGTCTCATGTGTTCTCTTGAATATCGAGGGTACGATCTGGAATGGAAAAGATCCAAGAAAAATTACAAGTTGTTTAAGCTACAGAGGGGTAACGTCAACCAAGTAATATTATTATTGAGTTTTCTTTGTGACATACTTTTGAATTTCTCTGGAGTTTCTTTTCCTTGAGAGCAGCTTTCAGCGAACGAGTATTAATACAAACTAAGGGAATGTCGCTGGTATTCAATACACTTGACAGTACTACAGTACGAGTATCACTGTTTTGAGACGACGACTGTGACTGTACCGATCCCAGGAATCTGCTATTGTTATTATTATTATTAGATGGCTTGAACAATTTCTCTGGATATGTCACTGCCGTGGTCAGATTATTATTATGCGATGGAAGAGAAATTAGTGGCGTCACCGGTTGACTCCATTGGACAGGAAAGTAATTATTACTATTATTATGGTTGCCGACACTTGAAGTATTAGTTGTAGTCAATGGGGATTTAACAGTCGTCGTAGGTAGACCAGCCAAGGGAGGACCAAAATTGAGGACATTGGGTTGTGACTTTTTAATTTTCGATATAGACTTGACTGAAACAGGTTTAATCTGAAATTTTAAAAAAAAGAGGATCATATTTTTGTTGTACATTTGTGAATCACAGAATAACAATGAATGTTTCATGGTTATTAATAATAACTTATTATTACCGTATTCAGACTTCCAATGTTAGTCAAAGGTACTACAGGCGTCGAAGACGATATGGACATTGGTAGAGGAGTAGTTGTGCTCATATTAGGTACAGAAGAGGTCATCATTGGTACAGGAGTGCCAGGCATTGAGAGGGAAGATGAGGGTGATGTCCGAGAGATAGGAGACAAAATCATGGGTAGGGACATTGCAGTGGGACTTGGAGATGGAATTGCCCCTCCGATGACATGGTATTCCACGGCAGCTTTGGCAGCAGCCTTCTCGGCATCCCTGGCTTTTTTGTGATCAGCAAGAAGTTGATCAAAACCAATACGTCTCCCGGGAACAGCTCGCCTTAGGGCCATTGAATGGGTTTTACATGTGAGAGATCTTGTACAACGATTTCCAGAGTCTGTGTGCACTCCACAATGCTGATCAGGGTCAAATTTCCGATCCTTGAGAGGGACAACTTTCCTAGGTTCATTACGAGACTTTTTCTTTTTCTTCTTTTTAGGTGGAACTGATGGAGGAGGTGGTGGTGTACAAACTTGGACTACATGTTTAACCTCAGGAGTGATAGTACTTTCATGACTACTATTCGATGAGCCGTTGTGATTTACTAAATTATTATTACTGCTACTATTACTTAAAACTTCTTCAGTAATAATACTACTATTAGAATTTACAGCAGGAATGCTGATAGTAATAATATTATTATGAGTACTTGGCTGAAGTCCATTGATTGAACTTGTTTGAATACTGTTAGAATTTGTTTGTTGGAGTTGTTGTTGAAGGTGCTCCGAGTCCAAGGAAGATGAGGAAAAGGAAGTTATATGAGCTACAATAGTCTCCTTGTCCGAAAGATCCCTTGTAGAGTCACCAGAAAATCTTTGATCCCTCCCTCCTGAATGATTATGATTGTAATGATGATGATGGTGATTATGGTGTTTTGATGATGACGACGACGAGGATAACGATGACTGAGGTATCTCTTCCTTTATAATCTTGACAAGTATAGGATCCTTGGATGTTGTGATTATTGCTTGAGGGTCACCAATGGTGGTGGAAGATGATGAATTCTTTTCTCGACTTGAATGATGATTATGATGTTTTGAGTGACGATGAGAAGGTATGACCACTATCTTCGTAAGGGTACATATGTAGTCACCATAAGAATTCTTCTCCCAATGTCGACTGTGCAACCACTGAGTCTTGTACTTTCTCATGCAACCGGAACATGTGGATATGGACAGAATGTCACTCTCTGGATATGATCCAAAAAGAAACATTCCAGCACTCGGAAGTTTGTTCCGTCTTTCAATATCCGGTCCATCAAGATAACCCAGGTCAAGACGAACATTAGTCCGTCCACGTTGTATATCTATAAATAATTTTCAATTATACATAAAATAAAAATCATTGTAAAATTACAGGATTAAAATTCATATCAAAAGACTTTTCATTTTCAAAAAGATTTTATCATCTTTTTACAACAACGACAATCTTAGATTGAGGACAATGTCCTTAATAATCTAAGACGACAATTTGTTGAATTTCAACATGGTAAAAGACACAACATAATCGAATAGGAAGATATGATGATATTTTGTTTTGTGGATGGAAAATGTTTTGTCATTAAAATTGTACCAGATTCGGAAACTGTTTCAGGAAGATCCCATTCTGACCAAGGTTTTCCGATCACGTCTTTCATTTGAACATGAAAGGCACTTTGATCCATCTCTGAGCCTCTAAATAAATAAATAACTCATAAATACAAAAACTATGTTAAACTGCTAGACATTCTGATTACTATCTCGTTGTGAACTTTTGACTAAAAAACACTTTTCTAAATTTTTTCTCACTCTTTGAACTGAGCACACCGTGTCTACGCCACCTAACTTAATCTTAGATTTGTCCTTAGAAAATTTTTGATTCGAACCCGGGTAACTGTTAATTGCGGTTTAGACACAATGTAACACTAGTTGAAAATCAGTTTATTGTCTACACAAATGTACAATTGTCAAGAATAATCATGTCCTCACTACAGAAATCAGTTTTAAAATCGACATTGGCAGGATTTTCTTTGCCACCTCGAAATCCAGCCAGTGGGTAAGTGTGATTACGAACAAAATATATTTTTCGTTTTACATTTTTACAACAACAACGTTCACTAAGAATAATAATAATATTGTCACTTTTGAAGGGGGTTTGGGAGGAAACCTCGGGATTTTTCTCCGGTCCATTGGTCAAAGTATTTTGGTAAAAAGGAAAATGTAGCTGTCAATAGTAATGACAAGTTTTGTACGTACTTTATTTCCCCGTTGACAAGTCCTGGACGACCTGTCATTGTACTCCTTCACGGTGGAGGTTTCTCTGGTCTCAGTTGGGCGGCTATGTCAAAGCAATTGGACTCTTTAATTAATGCACAAATTATTGCTATTGATCTTCGGGGACATGGTGAAACTGACACATCCAATGATGAAGATTTGTCTGCTGACACTTTATCCACGTAAGTTTAATAATTAATTAAAGATGTCTAGTATTTTTCTATAATATGAGAAAAGTTTGCTAAACACTTGCTATTATTTTATTTGTTCACACAGGGATATCGTGAATATTATCACAGCGTTAAAGTTTCAGAGTAATCCAATTATTATCGTTGGTCATTCGTTGGGTGGTTCATTAGGTTAGTAGCTT
>WJFB01002049.1:0-22952 GCA_009870185.1 Pygmarrhopalites habei
GAGTGTCAAGAGATTTCCGACATTATATACGTTGCTTTGATGAAATGATCCCACATTATGTATGAAAATATAGTTGTACACTTTTTCTACATATCTATAAAGTTGGAAAACTGACTCATCTCATCATCATCTAGTAGTGCTCATTCTGAAATCCCTCACAAATCCTTTGGTTTTAAGGGGATCATGTGTACAAGGGGAAAAAATGTTCAAGTGAGAGTGACAGCTTAACTATGAAGAAAGGAAAAGAGGAGAGCAGTGGAGCAGTAACAGGAAAGGTAAATCGTAAGAAGGATCCACTTGTGTTTAAAGTGTAATATGTTGTTCCTTTGTGGGAGTGTGTGAGTAGATGATGGCACAAGGGCTTATCACTTTTGATCATTACTAATGTACGCCAGGATTTTCTACTGATTATGTGATGCCACTGACTCGCTTTAGCGTAAGCGTAACTTGTGTGTACAGTACAAAAAAATGGAGAAAGATGCACCAATTCATAAATCTTACCGCAGCCAACACACACACACGCAGAATACAGACTTGAATTGTGTGTTATGTTATCATCATAACTTGAATATAATATATTATCTGGAAAATACAAACCGTAACAGCCTGACAGAAAAGGATATTAAACACGCTCACCGCCGTCTCCAAAGGAAATACCTCAACATTCTACTTTGCCTTTTTAAATATGAACAAATTTATGGGCTAATATGAAAGTATGATTTTCAAAATATGCAAAAATTAAACTCACACATGCATATAGTATATGTACTACATTGGCATTTTAACAAGATATTAAGTCAGCTATGATTTTATCATAGTCTACTAAAAGTCACATCCTGGAAAACATAATAGTAGAGAATACCCCTATTTGGAAGTATGTATCTCGTGTGAAGAATTTCAATGTAACAATAAAAGTTTTGCTAGCCCACTGTGAATGACTTCAAATGAGACTCCAGTTGACATGTTATTATATCTTGTGTTATGAAAAGGAATTGGTACTTTCTAAATGGTATTAAGTTTTATGCTCTGTAATCAACATTCTCTCTTCATGATAAAGTTTTCACCTTATCTTGTTAGACATTTAGAATTTAGTTACACTACAAGTAATTGACAAAGTACACACATATGCTTCCTCATTTAGAATTTAGCAGTAGAAATCTAACATAGCATTGCATGGGGTAGTTTCTGACCAACCAATTTTGATGATGATGATGTAATGGGAAATTGAAGAACTTGACGTCCGCTTTATGGTGTACTGTAGTACAGAATATGTGTGGAACTGGACTCTTCAATTCTCAAAAGAGTAGTAGAGTAAATATACCAATGCTACTGAAGAGAGACTTTCAAGATATTGAATTTCACTTTATCCCCAGGATCCTGAGTGTTTCATATTGAAATTTACTCCACTGGATCCCAACGATATATGCCTCATACTTACTAGTCTTACATACTTTGTACATGTACACAGGTGAGTATTGAATTTTTAATGTAGCAAATTCTATACACATTTCAAGTTGAACAGCATCGCCGACGAAAAAAAGTTAACAAAAAGGGTGATGGAATACCAGACAGAATTATTATGAAATATTTCTGACAGACTCAATGTTCTACATACGGTAATCCATCAGACAAAAATTCTCACCTATCCAATTAATCACTAAATGACAGGTGTAGCACTCATTTTAAGAAATACAAATTGTCAAAGTATTTCGTCCTTGTTGGAATTCTAGTCAAATCAGAGTTTTTGCATTTCAATTACAGTGACAGGTTAAATGACCTGTCATCTTTATCAATGAGGAAATTCGCATTTTATGAAAAATTTACTCAACCTCCAAAACTTGGAGTCCAAGTTGTAGCAGAGAATGAAATTTTTGTAATGCTACCTATTTTAAAATATATATAATAATATAAATATTGAAGAACAACTATTGAGCTTCGCAAATCTGCGGCTTGCATTCTACTACGATTCTTATTTGTTTAATGCCGTTGTATAAACATAAACGTCAATGTGATCCGAGATTCTGTACTAAATTATCCAAAAGTAGTCGACTTAAGATAAGACATTCTAAAGATCTATCTTGTCCGTTGTTCGCTGATGATAAATCGAAACGGAACTAATAAACAGACGGCGAATGACCGCACATACTGAGACTTTGGATTATTACACCATTAAACTGTAATTAAACCGACTCGTATATTAAGTTGAAGATAAAAATTAAAACTACCTGATATTATCATGGCCTCGTTGGGTCCACAGGTATGAATGTTGCCCATTTTCCCTCGGACGAAAGACTGTCACTGACACACACACGTATTAATAATAATAATATTTTCGGTGTTGTAAACAATGTTTTTATAATTGTTCGTTTTCGATCGGGAAAATTGTCACTTAACAAAATGATAGTAATAATTTTCGTGTCGTCGTTTTAGTAAGCATTTTGTCAGGCGGGGACTGATTACTAAATATGTCCAATTTCATGAGTCCGCTTCTTTTGTGGCCGCCCCAAAAAAACCGAAATGATTTTTGTATGTCCCACTTTGTCGGGGTCCTAGTAGAAACACGCTACAGACATGACTCTGTCCGGAAACAAAAATAAACAATGTAAAAATGATACCTTCTACTTAAGTCTTAAACAGAACATTGACATGAATGTCAAATGAAAAATAATAATCATAATCTTCTCTCTCTCTCTCTCATCACATCTCGTTTCAGATTAAATGATTAATTGAATTATAAGAATTTAATTCAACTGTAAAAGTTTTTACACAAAATTTAATCTATGCATTTCGCTCTTTCTTACTAATAACTAATAAAAATTAGCAATTTTTCTGAAAATCGTAGACATAATTGAATTACGAGTATTATGAACATTGATTACTCATTGTTTTGATTAGACGTGATTGTGACGTCGTTGAAGTCTGACTCAGACTGTGTGCGTCTGGGAGCGTGGCTTTTACTCACAAATCGGATTTCCCCGGCTAAAGTTTAAAGTGAGTTAGAGACGCTGTGAAAAGATTTTATTGAAATTCGTTGAGAAATTTCTGATTATTGGACTACAATGCCTGGACATGACACTGCGGATTTAGATCGTCAAATCGAACAATTGAAGCGTTGTGAAATTATTAAAGAATCCGAAGTGAAAGCTCTTTGTGCAAAAGCCCGTGAGATATTAGTTGAAGAATCCAATGTTCAGAGAGTGGATTCTCCTGTGACTGTAAGTAAACAATTTTCCAAACATTTACCTTTATTATTTTCTATCAATTTGATTTTTCGCATGGAATCTGGATTTATTATAATGTAAATTTTATTGTCCCTAGGTTTGTGGTGATATACATGGACAGTTTTACGACCTAAAAGAATTATTTAAAGTAGGTGGTGACGTTCCTGAAACGAATTATTTATTTCTTGGGGATTTCGTTGATCGAGGTTTTTATTCCGTCGAAACATTTTTACTCCTATTGGCACTCAAAGTACGTAAATACATAATATTATTGATATGTTTTTTTTTCTAATGTGAATTGCGTAATTATTAGTCATAATTTGATTACGTCAAATGACGCAATTCACAATGTTGTCGGCAATTAGGATACGTTGTCAATAACTATTTTCTCATCAACATTATTACATTTGTTACAGGTTCGATATCCTGACCGTCTAACATTGATTCGAGGAAATCATGAATCTAGGCAGAGTAAGTAATCTAGATTAGTAAAGTAATTTTTCACATGTATGATATGAATTAATCTTTTGTATCATAATTTTTACAATTTTTTTCTCCCAAGTTACTCAAGTTTACGGATTTTATGACGAATGTTTGAGAAAATACGGCAGTATCACAGTTTGGAGATATTGTACTGAAATCTTTGATTATTTATCTTTATCAGCTATAATAGACACCAAAGTAAGACATTAATTTTTGTTTATTACTATTCATAAATTTTTTTTATTAAAAATGGGTGAATTCATCTGTGTAAATTTTTAATCATTCTTTATTTTAACCCTTTTACTAGATATTCTGTGTCCACGGAGGTTTATCACCGTCAATCCAGACATTAGATCAAATTCGTGGAATTGACCGTAAACAAGAAGTACCACATGATGGACCTATGTGTGATCTCCTGTGGTCAGATCCAGAAGGTGAGTTGCTTTCCCCTATTTATAATAAGTGAAACGTCTTTCAACACACTTTTGATTTTGATTTACAAAGTTTCGTAGTAGCAATAAAAGTTGATTCGTTTTCTTTTTGATTTTGACAATAGATACTACAGGTTGGGGAGTCAGTCCTCGAGGTGCAGGATATTTATTCGGCTCAGATGTCGTCGCACAATTCAATGCAGCAAATGATATAGGATTGATATGTCGAGCTCATCAACTTGTAATGGAAGGATACAAATGGCATTTTCAAGACACGGTTCTCACAAGTAAGGTTTAATTTAATTTATTATTACAAAGTTGACAGAATGTCAATAATGAAGCCAATGACACATAAAAAGTGAATAATCAATATATAATCTATCATATTATTAATGAATGAGTATATTTTGTTTGCAGTATGGTCCGCACCCAATTATTGTTACCGGTAAGTCAATTTTTAAGATTTTGTCTAATACAATTTTTAGCATTCATTTTAAATATTTTAAATTCTTTTTTATGGAAAAGGACCATTTTTGTTACATTTTTGTCAATTTGTCTTTACACATAATGTTTTATTTTGTTCAATTGTAGTTGTGGAAATGTAGCTGCAATACTAGAGTTGGACGAACATTTGCAGCGTGAATTTATAATATTCGAAGCGGCCCCACAAGAAGCTAGAGGTGTTCCATCGAAGAAACCACATGCAGACTACTTTCTTTAATCTCTGGATTTATCTGCACAACTTGGCCATTTTTCACACGTGCCAACTTTTTACACACAAAAAAAGTTAACGAGGTATGAAGATGAGGAAAAATTATCCAGAAAAAATATAATGAACTGGCCAAGTAACTTTTTTGACTCGTAGTAGTCATAGTCAAAGTCATGTCATAAATTAAAAGTTATACAATAATTTTTCCCCATCTACCATGAGTATCCTAAGTACGAGTTGAAGGCACAGGTTTTTGTGCAGATTTTTCAGATTTTAATGCTTAATTATTATTTAAAAGAAATATTAAAATCATCATTTTCTTTGATTATCATTATCATTACCTGAAGATCGTCAAACAAATAATCAACTTTCTTTAGTCTAAAAATGTTTGTTTTAGATTGATTAGTGATTTTCTCAAACTTGGTCTCTTAGTATTTACCAACAAGAAAACGACAAAGTTATTGACAAAGTCAAGAGCTGGAAAAAGTGTGAAAGGTCAAGGCCAAGTTGAGGTACACACACACATATTAACAAAAGTGCGAATTAAATTGACGTCAATGTGGAAATTGAAAGGAAGGCATACCTATTACATATATACCTATATAATATATACCATACACATGTTTTTATACATTTCGATTGTGAATATGTGTGTGTTCTTCACATTACATTTTGTATATTTGTATGTGTGTCTAAAATCTCTGCGATTATACAGAAAAATAAAATGATTGTAATAGCATGGAGTAACAGAAGGGTCCCACACTCTTCGTCTTTTTCCCCAACTTCTTTCCTATGATAATGATATGTTAGTCTGCACATACATATACTAGCTCTATTATTTTCATTAACGTGCCCTTCAATCTTTCAAGCTCACCACTCACACACTTTGCCTGCAATATTACAGACACACAACACCAGCAGTAGCAGCAGTGGTAGTGAATTATTATACCTCATGATCTTTGATAGGCGGTGTAGTACTTACATGTGTGTGTATGGAAAACTCGTTGCTGACTTCTTACGTTACTGGCTAACTAAACAATAGGGAAAAATCACTCTCAACAATGCTTCTGTTCACACCATCTTGATGCTGTGTCAGTTCGTGTAATCATGCATCCAATGGCCAGTCACAATATAACCTTTGTTAACCATCATTGACCAACGTGAGAGTGTACATTAACTAAATATTCCAAGTATTTAACTTTTTTTATATTGTCACTTGACTTCCTACAGTGCAATTCCAGGAACTGCAAAAAGACGATTGTTTTCGCCTTCTTGTCCTTCTGTAGTGTGGATTAACCAATAATTTATCATTCATATTTTTTGAAAGTCAAATCTGTTAGCTAGTGTATCTGTGAAAGATTCATATCAATCAAAGTGAATTACATACCTATTTACGTGTACTTAAGTATAAAGTGTCCCTACATAATTATTAACAGGTGTTTGTTTATCAAATCAAGTTTAGAAAGGAAGTTGAGATAATTGGAACGTGTCTACAATGTGTCCAGATTGACTAGTGCGTGAAATCTGAGACAAATTACTTGATATTTATGCAAATTGCCTGGTGCACATGGGAAGATTTAAGTTATTGAACTAATAACTACCTTATTTAACAGATTTTACAATGTGCCAACAAAGTGATATTTGATTGAGTACACTTTTGGATGATGCCTCTTGTGTAGTAGTGTGCTAATTGCACACTCTCGTCTCTCTCTCCACTACTAATGATTAAGGACAACAATAACAAGTTTAAGAATACATTTCTGTTACGTTTAAAATGTACCAAATCCTCACATTATAACCAGTGTCCACGTTCCGGATTAAAACTAACTTGTTAACAAAAACAAACTCGGATTTTTTAAAAACCGAACACTGTGGAGAGTACTGATTAATTTGAGATAATGAACAAATTTGAAAGGAGGAGATGGGAATTTTTCTACGTCAGTTCTCTTCTCATCGTTCTGAGTATCCATTATGGTAAGTAGACAAGAAAGCCTGCGGAAATCTTCTCTTTCAAAATAATTTGTATTAGTGATTTTTATTCTTTCCCAAATTCTTACTTGAAAGCATCTCTCTCTCTCTGAGAGACAATCTTGGATTAAATACAAATTATGATGAAAATAATATTTTTTCTCCTTCAAAACTTTATATTTATGTAAAACATTGTGATCATTTTACATGTGTTCGACATAAGAGGCAGTACATTTTTCAAAAATCAGATTGTATGTATGAACTCAATGTTATAATAGTTGAAGTTTGTTTACAAGTTGTAATTTTTATGGAAATCAAGTTGAAAACGTGCGTCATTAATTTTGTGTATGAGGACCCAACTTACGTCAATGAGTCACATTTATTTACGATAGTGTGTTGTGAGAGAGAGCGCGTGCTGTTGGCAAAATTCATTAAACTTGTTCTTCATTTTATAGAGAGATAGAGTTCATCCCACAGGTCCCCCTCAACAACATTTGACCCTTACACACACATTTACTTTATTGTTCTTGCAGATTGAACAATAACTTGACATAATACTCAAGTCTGGTTCCGCAAATGACTCACAACAACAGTGTCTATACGAATGACAATAGCATTGGACTAACTAATGTTAATATTAACTAATGAGGATTCATATTAATCAGCTCAATGGAAAATATGCCAACATTTTTTATTCCCAAATGATTTTGCCAAAACCCATGATAAAAAACAAAAGAAGGCCTGACAGTCAAACGCAGACTTTTTTATGCGAGCAAATGTGGTGATGGATGGGGCGAGTTGAAATTCGCAAAAAAAAAATCTTCCTGTTGTCTGAAACCAAATAAAACAAAGGTCCAATTATTTACACGTGTGACGTACTTATGTTGTGTATCTGAGTGCCACAATGACTGACAATATTGTGAGTAATATGTAATACCTTTTTGAGTGAGTTTTCTACACACGAATTCACTCATGTTGTAAATTAGATACTGGTCAAAACATTACTCTTGTTTCTCACGGGTATAAAATAATTTTTCTACATTCTGAACAGCTTCATTTCCAAGAAACGTATTACATGACTTTACCTATAGCCTTCATATGCATTAATGTTGTTATGTATGTATTGTTGAGAATTGTTCCCTTCACATGATGGAACTTCCATTCTATAATGGTTCACATGATATTACATTGAAATTCTCATTTTACATCAAATTGTATCTCATTTTATGCACAACAATCAGGCTGCCTAGTTAGTTTTTTTATACTAGTAGAACTTGAGTCGTATGAAAAACAAAAGTTAATTTACCTGCGGACATCAAATCCTCTCTCTCACTCTCTCACCCTGTCTGACAAATGCGTTTTGAAACTAAAAGTTACTCTCGAGAACGTATGTAATATCATAATGAACTGAAGTTATAACTCTCATTTTCATTTGGGATGTGTGTGTGTGTAAATTTTGTAACTGAAAATGAATTTGCAAGTTGGACAAACTAAAATAATTACTTACTAACTTACTAGCCATATGGATGGACTACAGAGTTAAGAGTTAGACTCGACTCTAGAGTCATTGTCAATGACAAATTTATGTAGGAAATCCTTGAAATCTAAATTTGTACTCACTACTTATGCCCCATGAATGTAATGCATACCATTTATTTTTGTACAAAAAATGACTTTTATTGTGGTTTCATACCCAATACCAAGGTATGCTATTAGTCCGGCAACCATGTCATTAGAAATCAATTTGAGACAATTTTCTTCAATAATGTCCATGGTGTAGATGTGAGTGATGCTGCCCTTGGGATATGTCAAGCTGGAGAATTCCGTTGTCATTCCAGTGGTCAGTGTGTCCCGAAAGAACAGATTTGTGACCAAGTTCGAGATTGTGAGGATGGACTGGATGAGAGTGACTTGATATGTTCACCAAAGTATCGTAGTTCCCTTTGTGGGTGGGTAAATCCTGAACATCTCTTTTGATTCAATGTCATTTAACACAATGTAGTATTATGTACATCATACATCAGTAGTTTTTTCAACTCTTTATCCCCTGTTTAATTATTCTTGTTCTTTCATTTAGTGCTGGTCCAAAAAAGGTCGGAGTTTTTCAGTGTCAGTATGGAGGTTGTGTCCCCATCAGGTTTATAGCCCTACTATTAAATTGTTACTGTCATCTTCCCTGAACTAGTAATTCCGTTTTTATTAAACTATACATTCCAATTATTTAGTCGTGTATGTGACGGGGCCTTGAATTGTATTGATGGGTCAGACGAGTCGGAATTTATTTGTGGAGCGAACAGGTATTTATTCACTCACACATTTCACAAACTCATTTTTTTCCTGAATGATTTCTGACTGAATGTATTTAATTGTAATTAAAATTTGGACATTAGTTGCTTACCAGGACAGTTTAGATGTAAGTATGGAGCGTGCATCCCAGATTACAGGCTGTGTAATGGTCAAATCCATTGTCCAGGTCAGACAGTTGTCTTTTTTGGTTGTTTGTGTGTAGCTCCTTTTCTTTAAATCATTTTCCATTAAAATAATAAACTTGATTGATATTATAGACGGGTCGGATGAGACGGAGGAAGTTTGTCAAAAACATGAATGTCGAGAAGACCAATTTCGGTGTAAATATGGTGGTTGTGTTTCCCTGGACAAAATGTACAAAAATAAAATAAAATTCTAAATGCTAAACAGAATCATGACAAATTATTTAGTTACACCGGAATTATGATTGGCAAACAGGAATATATATGTATGATAAATTTACAGATGTGATGGTTGGAAAAATTGTGCTGACGGGTCAGATGAAGCAGTTGAAATTTGCCTGAGGACAAGAGCAAAGTTAGCCAGTGCCATCATTTCTGCGGAAGAGGATGCAGAGAAGAAAAATGAAGAAAATTTTGAAGCACTTCGGTTAAAATTATTTGAATTAGTCAGAATATTAGCCATAAATTTCCTCCGTTGTAATGTATTTATGTACAAAGTTATTATAATAATTAATTTTTGTTCAAATTATGTAGAAATGTTGGCCGGCCCGTCCCAAATATGAATATGAGAAGACCGACCATGGGTTCAATTCTGAAGAAACCAACGACGATGACAACAACGACAACAACTCCTGTCCCACAAAAGATTGATTTGTCAGGAGTAGATTTTGATCTAGACTCCAAATTTCAAGGAAAAGGTTGTCTCCTCCCGGAAATCCCTTTGAACACGGAGGCTTCTCTGGTTTCTTGCAAGTGAGCTTCCATTAAGTTTACAAAAATACAGAATGGCGTAATTATAATAGGGAAAATTTACAAAATTTACTGATTTATGGAGGACGGAGCCAAATGCATCATACTGTAGACCTAATATCACGTCAGCAATGGTCCCAGTTGGATTCTCGATTGAGTACACTTGTAGTGCCGGTTATCTTCTGAATGGTCCGATTGCAATTTCTTGCAAAGAACTTGGGATCTGGTCCTCCACTCCACCAACCTGTGAACAAATTCTGGACATCCGATTTGGTTTGGGCAGTTTGATACCCAAAAAGTGAGTTTAACATTATTAGCCACATTTCGTAGTCACGTTTGAATTGGATAATATTAAAATAATTTAATTTGGGATCATAGCTTTGAGAAACAGTGTCCACCCTTGGAACCGACTCGAGGGGTCAAGGTACATACAAAGTTCATTATCAATCATATTTTAGTCAATAACAAAGGATGACACACAATTAAATTAATTTGTGTTCGAAAATTTCAGGTAGAATGTATCGACCCAAAATTGTTGGAAATTGTCCCTTGCTCAAATTTCCATAAACCAGGGACAGAAGTTCGATTCAGTTGTAGTGACTACTACCGACCCGCTGGAGACTTGCCGATGCAGTATGAAAAATGTGACTCAGAGGGACAGTGGACTGGGACTTGGTCCTCACAATTCCAATGTGTCCCAGACTGTGGTCTTGCCGAGGCTCCCAAAACTCCCTACATTACAAGTGGTATGAACAACAAAAAATAAAAGTGGGGAATTAAATGTGTTCTAAACAATGACACAACAGATAACTATTGATTTACTACAGGAGTCGCCACCAAAAGAGGTCAATGGCCGTGGCATGTCGGGATCTACGTGTGGATTCAGGGTCAGATTTCAAATGATAACTTTATAATGATTAACATGGTATAATTTATGCATGAAATTATTCATTTATTTTTTCGTATGTCCATCAGATGAACTTAAATACTTGTGCGGAGGAGCACTTATAAGTGAGTTTGCGGTCGTGACCTCTGCCCATTGTGTCGCTCATGGTGGTCATTTACGCAATGCTTCAACTCTAGTCGTGTTTTTGGGAAAACAACACATTGGTAAAAGGGAATTATGACAGATCATTACTATGAATGTATGTAGATAAAATATCTAAATTATTATTTGTTAAAATTCAGACCTCCCGGACACTGACCCTTACATTCAACAAAGGAGGATCAGTAAGGTGATAGTTGAGGAATCTTTCAATTACATTGCATTAGACTCTGACATTGCTGTATTAGGTGAGAGAAAATATGATTATACTATAGTACGAGTGTCAAATTGTAATATCAGTTGCATAATCCAATAAAAAATTAATTTCATTTTAGCACTGGAAACACCTGCAGTTCTCTCATTCTATGTCCGTCCAGTTTGTTATCCTCAAGCGTCCAACTCGTTTCTGGAGGTACGTTTTATATGTTTCTAATAATTATGTGGTATTTAGGTTCTACTTTCCGTAATAGAATTTTCTCCCTCGACTAGGAATACCAACTAAATCAGGGGAACCTCGGTGTCGTCTTGGGTTGGGGTCTCACCGAAAATGGAAGTCTGTCCAAGGAATTGCGAATGACTGAACTCCCTGTTGTCTCAGCCGCAAGTAGGTTTCAACTTTATGTTAATTGGCATAAGACATTCCCTACCAATATCAAATAAGTAAAAGATTATGTATGTTCATTTCACAGCATGTGCGGAGTCTCATCCAGATTTCTTTGCCTCAATGACAAGATCAACTACATTCTGTGCTGGTTATAGAAATGGAACAGGTCAACAACCACCACATTATTTACTTGATTACTTTTTGTAACGTCATAGGTTTGAAAAAAGCATTTTTTTAAAGAAAAAAGTTGGCTCATTATTTCAGGTGTATGTAACGGAGATTCTGGAGGGGGTATGTATTTCAAGGCGACTACAAAAGGTCATCCTCGGTGGTACGGAATAACCTTTCCTTGTGTTTTAGTGACGTTAGATCGTGTTCAGCTGCCTATATGCTGCGCTCATTTGCGGTTGCTCACGAATTTCCGTTTTTGGCTCGGCAGAAATTACTCTCGTCAAAGACGAGTCGTCATATTTAGCCAAAAAAGTGAAGTTAGTCACAGTGTGTTCATTGTTCTGAACACATAAAAGTGGTAGTCATAGTGAGTGCTAGTTATTTGACATACAGTCATGTCGGGAAAAGGAAAGAAAAAGTTTGTAGCCAAAGACGAGGAAAAGATATTTAATTATTTTCTTCCCTCTCAACGTTTAACATTGGGCGATTTTCCTGCGGTATCTGGTCATGATTTTCCAGGTAAGTTGTATCATTTACACATACTAACTACCTAGTAAACTAGTAAATAAAATATATACGTTTTGTACAATAAACATGATTGTATGAATATTTTCTGACAGCACCCTTGAGTCCTACATCGTCTGGTTATGCTAGTCCCGGACAGCAATCAAGTAATACTAGTGTGGTGGACCTGACATTCTCGGATGATGAGTCTGAGACAAATGAATCTATTCCATTGAATGAGAGAGTTGACAAGACTGAAGATACCAACATTTGGATTGAAAATATGAAGAGTAGTGTGGATAAGGGTGTAAGTTAAACATTATAATTTCTCAATTCCTTTTCATATCGTCCACTTGAATATGTACAATATTGTACATATTTATGTACATTATATATTTATATATTTTTTGTTTAGAAATCTCTACGCGATTTGGCTCCTGAATTAATTCAGAATACAGTTACAATGTTGAGAAAAGGACATTTTGACTGGTTAGCTGCAGAGCTAAATGTTTAAAAGGAGAATCTCTCAACTCTATTCGAATTGTTGGAGAACACAGCTGAGAATATTCAAAATGACAATTCACCTGGTGAGGACAATGGATCGAGTTCTTCAAACAAGCACAAATTGAATGAGGATGGAGATGGACTCTCGTATCATAAGAGGAGGAAGATCATGAAGGATCCTGAGGTAATAAAGATAGTAATATTTTTATAAATTACTTGCTAAACTAAACTATAAACTATTGCATTATTGAATAGTGTGCATGTTCACAGAAGAGGAGGATAATAATAATGTACAATTTGAAATTAATTTTGAAAAATTTTATTTTATTTTTTTTTGTAGAAAGCTGCCAGTATTGTTGAAGAAGATCTGTTTTTGGACAAGTCCTATATAAACTATGATCCTGTTACGAAGAGATTTAATTGTCTGGCTCCAGACTGTCCGAATTCGGAAGGAAACTTTAACGTAAGTGGACTAGCAGCGCACATACTTGGAAGACATGTCAAAGGAACCTATTTGTGTAAGGAAAAAAAAGGTGGATTGAAGTGCAAGTCAAAGTTTAGTTGCCGAGGAAACCTACGTACTCATCTGAAACTTAGTCATAATATACCACTTGGCAACGTCCGACTGCAAAATTTGAATGCAAAGAATCCTCATCATGCTCAGCTTTCCAGGTATCTTATAGCTCTTCGAAATAAACAAGAGATCGAAGTTTTTGTTCCAGCTCTAAATCATAGAACGAGAAAGGCTCGTCCTGGTGCTGTTCAAAATGCATCACCTACATCAGTTCAAATTCAAAACTGGATGAAAGATTTTGATGGAGAAGATGCAACACAATTTGTAAGTTACTCTTTTCATTTCAAATTAATCTTACAATCAATGTAGTACATAATTATCATTAATTACAAATTCCCTTTTGTTGTTGTTAATAGGAACAAGAGTGGGAGAAGGGTGAGAGGCCATCGTTTACTCTGAAGGATGGAGTTCTCAATATTTGTGGTTCAGTCAAAGATGCTTCAGGTAATAATAAAATTAACATGATGGTCTCCATAATAGATCTCTTCATATGTATACATAATTTAATATTTTTAATGTACTAGAGCTCATCTTCCTTCCCTTTGACAATGGAGAAATTAATGTCTTGCTACATACAAGACAACCCACCACCATAGGCGGAGAAGTGAATAAATACATCTCACGAAAATCAAGTGTGTCGAAATCCATCGGGGAATGTCGTTCTAACGCCGACTGTATTGGTCGTGTAAGAATAAATATTTGAATTTATTTTCATTAGTATTTTTTGTCTATTATATAATTTTTTTACTTATAATCATTTTTTTGTTTATTGTAAGGGTGCTACTCCCTTGCCTCAGTACTCAGTAGTGGCTTCTTTCTGTCAAAAAGGAAGTGGTACTCAAGGAGAGGTAGTGTCAGCTCTAAATGAAGTCAAGAATGTATATAGAAAAATCTTGGATCGAATGGGTTCGACCAATGCTGTCAAGAAATTCACACTACCACAGTGTGATGACCAAGAACACATCGAGAATGAAGCGAACAAGGTTATTCAAAAGTATAAGAGTCTCTTATTCCCTGCCATCGCCAATTGGAAGTTAAATAATAATTGAATTTCATAATTTTTGTCACATTATACTATGTGTTGTTTTTTATTAACTGTTCTTGTCTTTTTTCTACATTGATTATTATTAAATCTCATTGATGAGAGAATTATTTGATGATTCATGGTGTATGTTATACGTTACATGATTATTATTTGTTACAATAAAGTTGGTATGTCAGTTATTGCTCACCACAATCCGATTTCTATTATTAATGCTTACTTATCTATAACATGTGCCATGGAATTGCTTTCAAATTTGAAGGTAAATACGAATTTGATATTGAAGTTTACGAATTTAAAGGTACCTTCAAGGGTTAGTTTCGTATGGTGTACCACAACAGGGGTCAAAAAAATGTGCCAGCACTCATTACGCTGTTTTTACCCGGGTTGGACGGTATGGGGATTGGCTGGTGAAGACATTATCGAGAGAGAATCTCTCGTAAAAAGATTGAGGAAAGTTTAACCATGACTGGGAGGGAAATAAACAGTATTGCCAATAATAAACACCTGACACATTTGATTATATTCTTCTTATTATTAGGTGACTTAATAAAATCATGATTTCATGTATTAGCGAAACATGTCTTGTTATTATTATTCCATCATTATCACTAGTCACTGACCACAACTAAGAATGAGTACCGATACAATGGAACCTCTAAAAAATACTCTCAAAAAAAGAATCCAAACCTAAGTTGAAATACGTTTAATAGGCATGATAATTAAATTATATAATATATATTCTCAGTATATCGATATTATCAATGATAAAGTTTTACAGTGAAGATTACAACGTGTCTCTTGCGACAATCTGCTAAATATTTCAAACTACGCTTCTTATCTGTATATCCGCGTGTACAATGAACTTCTTGAGGACGTCCAAGATTACTTATTTGGATGCAGGTTCTTCATCAGAAACAGATTCTAAGCCCTAGCCACAAACAAATTACAGAAACAACTTTAGACCTTTACTCAATAAAATTAGGTTGATGAGGGCGGGTTCAAATATATAATTAATTTACCTGTGCCAGATAAGCATCACCGGTAAGTCTCTGATCCCTCAAATACGCATGTACCTGTGGATTGTGATTTAATTCCTTTTGGAAAGCCTATAGGAAAAAATGGCACAAACATTTAGTCAATGTTACTTTACACATGTGTGTATTGAGGATTGAAGGAAGGACAATAAATAAATTTCATTTCGTACCTGACCACCAGCTGTAAACATAGGTGCGAAAACTCTTGGAGCAACAAATAGACCAAAAGTCAATGAAACGTAGATGACTGCAATACCAGGTATTATTTCATACCACATTTTGAATTAGTTGTAATTGTTACGACCTGGCCCTAGAGAAACAATCAATTCTCCCGAATCGTTGTGTCAGAACCTGAGGAAAATTAAATAATAAATTAAAATTCAAGTTGGAAATAAGACCAAACAGTTGAAAAAAAATTACCTGAAACTCAATCTTGAAGCAAAATTTATCTGTTGCCGAATTTTATTTATTTTTCGAAACTGATTTTGAACCTCCCTCCTCAGCCTTAGCGATCCAACAGATGATCTCCAAGTGCAAAAAAAATCTACTTGCTAAATGAAGGGTAAATTGAGATTCTGCATAAAAATACCATAATTTTAATTATCCCTTTAACGACCAACACACTCAAACTTTAATCGTGTTTATCAAAGAGCCATGGTCGTATTATGTAAAGATGTCCATTAATCAAAACCCTCTCTCTATTAACATTATAATCACCCTTTATGATCAACAAATCAATCGTAGCTTTTTTAAGGGAAAAAGGATCAGGAAATGGGTCATAAAAAATTAGCAATTTTTATTGTACAGAGGGTGACCCTTTTTGGTCGTCTGGCGTGAAATTTTTTACTTTTTGTCTTAACAATAGAAGAGGAAGAGGACGGAGAAAAATTCAAGATCATTGTTATACAATACACTGTGTAGGAAACTGTGAGAGTGTGTGAGAGGAGGTCACATCTTATTTCCATATTGAAACGGGAACACAAAAAAAAAACTTTGGCGAAGAAAAGTTAGATCCGAGACGGATCGGAATAAATCAGACTGATCCCAGATATAATATTCATCATCATTCAATCCAGATTCATTCAAGAGTATGAATGAATAAATTCCCCCAGTCGATTTCATATTTATTTGAAAATAAAAACTCGCATAAAGGACGAAACAAATACCTTTATCCCCTGCATGGGAGGAGGAACACACAAAATGAGTCTTTTCATGAAATATGTAAGTCTGTGTATTTTTTTCCAATTTGAAAAAATATATCTACCTAATAAAATTTCTTGAATCTAATTCGTAAAAGTTACCTCACTCTCCATGCATTACGAAGTCAGAGTGTAAAGTATTAACCACAGACTATTGCGCTGTATGTAGTCAGTCAGACATACATAAAGACTAGTCATTTACTACAAGGCACATTCAATAGACCGAATAGGCATATAACAAATTGTCAATTGTATTGTTGACTATTGTCTCCCGCAAAATTGTCCCTGTGACTCATTTTTTTTAAAAAAAGTTGCCTCATGAGTTTCTGTCTCAAAAATTAATTTTTGACAAGAGAGAGAGAGAGAGCAAGGAGGGGAGAGAGAATAAATGTGATTTTTTCTCTCTCTTTTGCTTCTTTTGTAATTTCTTGTCAGATGTGTGCGTGTGTGTGTAACAGTTTTTGTCGTTGTTGTTGTTGTGTGACAAACACCCAGAGTTGGTGAGGATTTAACAACATTTAGTGGGTGTGTAGGTATTTTGTGTAGAGGCTATAAGGAGTTTTTATACGCGTGTCAAGCCTCCTCCTCCATTTCTCCTTCTCCAGTTTCTCCAGTTGAGAGTTGGTGGAAGGGGGCCTTGTAGTATGGATAATAGCTCCAGTTCCCAGCTTAACGTTCCTCTGTACATCCAGGAAAGTCTTTGTGCACACACACCCCCAACTTGTTCTCTCCGAGACTTTCTCCTCCAGTAACTTGATTCAATTCTTCTCCTTCTTCTGTTCGTCCTCGTCAATATTCAATCTTTTTCACACACAACAAAACACAAAAAATAGACCATCTGTGAGGGTGAATCATACACAAATATGTCAGTCCACATCCGAATTTGCTCCAACTCACCATCTCTGGACAAATCTCTGTCCCATCATCCATTTTTATCATTATCCTCTTCCTCCTCCTCTACATTTTATGGTGTATCAATCTGAATGTATTTAGTATCCTGATTTTACACAACTTTTTGTGATTGTCCGAAGACGGGACTTGTAAACTCGGAGTGAGAACAAATAATAATACCCAGTGTTGTGAGTTAGTGGAATAAAAAAAATAGAGAAAGGGAAGGAATCCGTACAAGTGGAAAAGAAGAGAGAGAGAGAGAGAGAGAGAAAATACAAGTTTCTCCTCCTTGTGTACTCTACGTACTTACCACCACTATTTTTGTGAAAAATAGTATCCATTCTGAACGATTTTACTTTACAACTTGTCTAAATATTGGAGAAGAGGACACACCAAGGATTGGTAAGAATGATTTTCAACCACAACTTCAAAATTCAACCATAAAATGACTCACTACTCATATAATGTTTGACATGTACAAAATCCATGTAATGTGGATTATGGTCAATTAGAAAATTCATGACAAATCAACACGAAAAGTTAGTAAGACTTGATTTTAAAAATTACAAAATTGTACTAATCGTCGTCTGAATAATACAGTCCCATTATTGTGGCCATGAGTACAAATATTTTGAAATCATAAACTCTTCTTATAACCATTTTATAATCACACTCAGGGAATTTTTGTATATTTTTTCAAACTGTACTTTAAAAGATTGACTTGACAAGGTTCTAGTTACTCGTGGTAGGGAAGTAAGTAGCCCTTACATCCGTTGATGTTGTACATTTAATGGGACAAGAGTGATTGGGTGTTGTACTGTCAACAACAATCTAATCCTTGTAGAATGTACTTCACAGAGATAATTGTTCTGCACACTTGGTAACTGTGTAGTTGAGTGATGAGGTAACATTTATGAAAGGATGTAAAGATGGTTTTTTTGCCAAGAAAAATTGGCCATTATGAAAATGAGGAGGGTGGATTGGGATTCGGTGTTTCTGGAGGATTGTGACGATGGTGCGGAATGTAGAGTAGTGGAGTGTGCAATTAATTCCCTTTCCACTCACCAAATGATCTCATCAACTCCGTTTCTCATTCCTCCGTCAATTAACAAGTGAACAACATCTGAGCCATCCTTACTTTACGTGTGTGTGTGTGTGTGTCTCAAGACTTTTCTCTTCTGTACACTCGAGATGTCCCGTCTCTTTTTCCTTCCCCCCCACACACACACACTCACCATCCATACATCTCAACTTTAATATAATATTCTCATCTCATAAACAAGTCGTCAACGGCAAAGGACCCAAGACAAAAGAGGGAGGAGGGGAGATGTTAGACATTCTCTACGGAAACAAGTGGCAGATTTTATGTTCATTTTAACTTGTTGGTCCTTCCCAACACACACGCACACTACGCCAGGATTTCCCTCCGTCTCTCTATCTTTCCATTTTCACGAAAAACATTTTTGTCTCCAAAATCCAGACTCCAGAATTGTCTCTCTCTCTCCTTGTGAGACAATCGTCCTCGTTTTCATTGCTCATAAATCCCTTTCATGCATTTCTATTCCTCCATAAAGTCCACAGTAACAGAAATTGGAAATTGATACCTTCCTTCCTCTCCTCCTCCTCCTCTGGAAAGGAAGAAAAGGGTACAAACTGCTGAACAGACATTACAACCCTACATCCCTTTCCCCCCTTAAATTATCAACCATGAAAAAGTAGAACCAGTCTTCCTCCTCTTCTTATCTTAACTCCATACTGCACAACGATAACATGTGTATAATTCTCCAACTTGAATGAAATTAAACTATGAAATCTTGAAAAAAACGGATATTGTTTTTTTCCTGAAATTCTACGCTGGCCAGCTTTCACTTTCATCTTTGATCAGGGAGAAACAAGGAGAAAAATATTTGTCATCTGACTACATTAGGATAACAAAATGAATCATTCGCTTGTTGAGTGGAATCAGAAAGAAACCCATACTCCTGACAAAGTTAACGAATAATACACCTCCTCCCTACAACTTGTAGGCTACAAGGAGGTGAAACAATTAAATTCATTTCCTGGTTGACTATATTTGACGTGAGCTTGGTGTGTGCGTATGTGAGGACAAAATGACTGGTTCCATAATTATTGTTTGTACGAGCCCAACCTCCTCCTCGTCGTCGTACAATATTTTGAGTCCCTTCTGATGTCCTCCCATCTCATCTGTACATGTTTGCGCGTGTGTGTGTGGATATCAGGATTGGACAGAAGAAAATTGTGTATCTAATCGTATTTATTTTGTTCTTGACCTTTTTGGATGACATGACAAACATGTTGAGGGGGGTGGAGGAGGGAGGGAGGGAGGGTGGTCGAGAGTGATCAATAAAAAAGTGGCATATTTGGTCAAATGTATTTAATGGAACATGGTTTTTTTTGTATTTAATCTTTGTTACAGACAGTGGGGGCTGGGGAAAGTGGTATATACAAGACTCCAGTTTAAAATTGGATGAGAGAGAGAGTCTCCGCAAAGAAGAAGAAGACTGTTGTGTGTGTGTGTGTGTGAGTTGAGATTGGAGGAGGGAATCACATTGAGAGGGGAAAGTCGAGGGAAAGTAGAGGAGGAAGAATGAGTAGGAATGTAGTGGAGTACGTGGGTTGGTTGCACGCGTTCAAGGATCGAGTGAAGGAGGGCTGGACACAGTTTTGGCACTCGGAAAGTGAGGATAAAAAAGAATCCAATTTCCGGCACCAAGTCAAAGATAAACTTGAGAAGCTTAGCCAACGAACCATCACACGAATTAACCACTCATCAAACACGGACGATGCTGACTACTCTCATCTTACTAGGTAAACCTCCTCCTCCTCCTCTCCTAACTGTGTAAACCTTTAATTTTATTTCAAACATCTCTCCTCCTCCCCTCCCCTTCCCCTCATGATGTCCACTTTCACCCAACAACAAGGACAAATTCTCAAAAGACATGTCCACTCATCCTTTGTGGTCCGTGGTTTTGGAGTAATTATTTTTTTGTTTTGTTTTTTTTCTCTCTCTCTCTGGATAGGACCAAAACTCGGGCTGAACTCGTCAAGATTTCAGCTGCTGTGATGGGGATTGAGTTTTCCTACGCGGCAGAGACTGCATTTGTCTCACCTCTTCTACTCAATATCGGACTGCGACACCGACACATGACCCTCATGTGGTGTCTGAGTCCCCTGGTAAGTCCCCTCTTGCCTATGTCAAGCTCTCCGCCTATGTTACGTAAGAATGAAATCATTTGTGTATTTTTTTATTGGGGTTTGATTGGATTGGATTGTTACAGTTGGGATTTTTTGTGACTCCATTATTGGGGTCGATGAGTGACGGATGTCGTTCCAGACTGGGTAAAAGACGACCATTCATAATCCTCTTATCTATTGGGATCGTCCTGGGTCTTATACTTGTACCCAATGGGAAAGCAATAGGACTTCTCCTTGGGGACACTTACAAGAACAACAGAATGGTCCTCAAGTCCTCAGACAATACAACAACAACGTCCCATCCTCCTCTCATAATGATGAGGACGACAGAGAAAAGATTTTCGGGGGGTGGAGGGGAGGAGGACAACCAAAGTCTGGGTGATGGAGGAGGAGGAGGAGAAGTTTCCTGGGAGTTTGGGAAGACAGGAGGGAGGAGTAGTAAGAGTAGTAGTAGTGTGAGTTTAAATCCGATTGAGAAAATCTCAAATGTTGACGACAACTTGTCTCCATCGTACAAGAAAAGTCCTCGCCATTGGCTTTTGGATGAGTCAGGGAGGACAAGGAACTACTTCACAGGGAATCAAGTTGATGAGAGAGAGCAACAGGACATTCTCAAAAAATTGAAACATAATCCTGTGAGTAAACTCAAGGAAGACTCCCTCGACAATCTATTCAAAGAGACCCTGTTCCAAATCCAGGAGGAAGAAGAGGAGGAACAAAATAATAAAAATTCTAGTACTGGGTCTCAAAAGGTTAATGGTAAAAATGAAAAGTTGAGTGAAGGGACTTCTCTCACTGTAGACTCTACTACGGAGAGTACCTTTGATCGTCAAAATAATCAAGATTCCATCGCAAATCATCCATGGGGTTTGATTTTCACTATAATTGGAACAGTTCTGCTGGATTTTGATGCAGATGCTTGTCAGAGCCCTTCCAGGGCCTACATGCTGGACGTCACTCTTCCAGGTTTGTCCTTTAATATGTGTTAAATTGTGTATCTCTCTAGTAAGTACTTATGCAATAGAACATAGAATGAGGCTCTAGTGGAGAAAGTCTGGTTGGAGAAAGGTCTCTCTCTGATTTTTTCCCCGTTTGCTTTCTCTCTTTTGACGAAACAAAGAGGATCATGCAAGGGGTCTGAGTACATTCACAATCATGGCTGGATTAGGTGGATCCCTCGGCTACGTATTGGGTGCTTTAAATTGGGAAAATACATTTATTGGTAAGCTCCATCTTAAATTTTATATTTCCCTTTTACATTATTTCCAAGGGAGTCCGTTTTTGGACACCTCACATTTCTTTGGTTTGTCTCTCCACTACTCAATCATCATTAAGGCTTAATGATTCAGCATCTTTATTATGTATCCAGATTTCTTGACTGTATAGGATATAGCAAGCTTTTACTCTGTTATATTCTACAAGATCATAATATACGCGACATGACTGGAATATTGTATAGGCTGGTTTGTGTGTGTCGTCAAGTTAGGAAAGAATTGATCTATTATCTTTGTCTTTGACATGTGGATTTGAAGGAACCTTCTTTGGTGGTCACGTCAGAGCTGTATTTACGTTGGTCCTGTTCATTTTCATCGGGTGTGTGATCACAACTATAAGAAGCTTTCGTGAAATCCCCATTGATCGACTCTGGACTAACAAACCCTCGGATCGGGTAAACAAATTCCTTCGAAATAGAAATACTCGTTACTTATTGTATTTTTATGATACTATCATTCTCCATCCCCATCTCCCTCCCATCCCATCTTGTCCACCCTTATGCATTATACATTCAATATGTATCCCTGCTTCAAAGTTGTAATATTTGTAGGATAATGGCACAAACTACACAAGATTTGAAGAGGACAAAAATATTGGTGATGATGAGAGGACAACAACATCCGGTGGTTATGGGACAATTGAAATTGCTCAACATCAAGAAGAAACGTCTTTCAATGAAATCAATACAGATGACAGTTTTGTAAGAAAACTATCCACTGGAAATACCATTTTTGATACATTTCGGTGATTGTGGACAGTCTTTAACTGAGTTTGAGTCAAATTAATAGTAAGTTATTTAACTGTGTGTGAATATACAGAGACCGACAGAGAGTTCAACT
>WJFB01002050.1:0-22924 GCA_009870185.1 Pygmarrhopalites habei
CCCATTTC
This sequence comes from Pygmarrhopalites habei, assembly GCA_009870185.1. Lineage (NCBI taxonomy): Eukaryota > Metazoa > Arthropoda > Collembola > Symphypleona > Arrhopalitidae > Pygmarrhopalites > Pygmarrhopalites habei. The sequence continues at coordinate 9 of WJFB01002050.1, forward strand.
TCCCACTCCCACTTTCTCCCGGACCCGGAACTCTGACAGGAAAGTTTTGGAGACAAAAAAGGAGAGCACCACACACACACAGAACACACAATAGAAAAATGGTTGCTGAATCCTACTTTATTTTTTCTTTCTATTTTCCCTCCTCTTCCTGTTGTTGTCTCCATGCTATGGAACGGAATGGTAGAATAACCAGAAAAAAATATTTTGTCGCAGACACACAGCTATAGGCATTGCCAACATTAGAATCAATGTAAATCTCTAGTGTTTGCTGGCCGAGACTGGGACATGGCCAGAATAGCTATTTTGGCATGAAAAAAGAATTTAGAAACACAACGCACACATATACACATCCACAAACACACACACACACACACACCAAAAGAAAGAAAGAGTAAAGACCATGAGGATGGGGAAAAAACATGTCGCTTCCCATCGAGCCGCTCATCTTGAAGGCTTTATAGCGACTCTTTGCACTCTACATTACCTTTCTTCTTCTTCTCCTCCTCCTCCTCCTCTTCTGTCGTCTCCTTTTCTCCTCTTTGTTTTATGCCTAAGCCAAGGTATTTCATATTCCACGCACAATCTGAATACAAGATATGAAAATGAGGTGGTGGGTTGAGAGAAACAGCGTCCCATCCTCCCTCCTCTGTCTACATAATATGACAGCCTGTAAACAAAACAGATTTTGTTTCTACGGGAAAAAACTACACATGGACTAAAGTGCATGAACACACATACATGTAAGACAGGGATAGAGAGAGAGAGTACAATTACAATGCAGAGCACAGGATGGATTTGCCAGGATTTGTTGAATCCATCCCAGCCCCTAAGACCACATTCGGATGACAACTCCATAGACAGTCTCTCTACCCTGTCTTAGTCTAAATCTTTTTCTGGGGATTTTAATTTTCTTCCAATTTCTCCCCTCCACACACACACACGCAAGGAGTACATGTGTAGATGTACGTAGGAGTCTAGCCATGATGACACTTTCCTTCCCTCCCCAACCCTCGGACAATCCTGAGGACTTAGCGAAGAAATGTATACAAATACTCAGCTGGGGTAAGCAAAAAAAGAGGACACAATTCCCCTCATCCAGCACGTTCGCCACACACACACATAAAGTGTGTGTGTGTGTGTGTGGACAACTTGGAGGGGATGAATGAAAAAATTTATCTCCATTATCCTCTGAAATTAGACAAATAATGTTTCATCAGACTAGCGAATAAACTGTTTGATTCTTTTTCCCTTCTCTCCCTCCCTCCCTTTCTCCCTCTTTCTACACATGCTATACTTTCTCTTTCTCACTTTCCCTGGCAACGGATCCAGAATGATGCCCCAAATTAAATACATGGGCTTTGGCTCCGGCGGCGGTAATTGACGGTGGGAAGAAGAGAGAAAAAACTCTGCTACAGAATGACATGACTCTACTCTTTAGACACACACACACGCACACACACAGGCATGGAGAGAGGGGCTAAACGTTTAAAGGTTGTAAAGACAAAAAGGCGACGAGGCAGGAAGGGAGGCAGTAATTTAGACTTTAAGTCTAGGGCAGTTATTTGTAAAAGAGTTGGAACGGTTAGCAGACAGAAAGTGAAAGAGGGAACAAATACAGGAGCAACTGCTAAGCGGAGTGGAGAGGAGGAGGAGAAGAAGAAAAAGATAAAATTGGAATGAAAGGCAAAGGCGGAAGTTAAGTAGTAGTATTACTACATACAGTGTGTGTGGCTGGGCACAGTTGTGTGGGGAGAGAGAAAGGATTGAGATCGATAGACCATATAAAGGTACATGTACAAAATTCAAAGAGACACAGAAGAGAGAAAGAGAAAGTAAAAGTGAGAGAGAGAGAGATGAAAAAATACTGAAGCTAAAATCTACGAGTCGAAAGCTGTGTGTGAGTGGGTGACAGAGAAAACTTCAGGTTTCATTACGGTGCAATCTGAAGAAAACAGGCAAGACTTTATTTCCCATAATCCTCCTTTCATTTCTTTTCATTCGAACTTTTTTATCTTTTTCATATAACCCCACAAGGTCTTGCCCCCATCCAATAGTACTGTACATGCATACATACAGAGTTAGAATGAGGGAGACTGTGTTATAGCATCATCTTGTTGATGCTTGTTGAGTGCAACTGAAGCAAGATGGAATGGAAAGGATATTTTGCAAGAAAACACACAGACTTTATACAATGTACCTCTGTTGTATATACTGTGGTGCTGAGACACACACAAGTATCTCAGGGGGATATGAAATTTCTCGTTCTATTTTTTTCGCAAATCCACCGACACAATCACAGTCTATACCTACAGCCTACAATACTTTGTGTGTTTGTGTGTGTGTATAGATATAGCACGTTTATTTGACCAAAATGACGGATTTCCTTTTTTATCAACAATGAAGAGAGACGAAATAAGTTGGGATAAAAGGTTCCAAGCTTTAGACAGCCTCTTTAATTTTAATTAGGACATGATGAAGCTTAAGCAAGAAAAATGAACGATTCATTTCCACACACACAATCATTGTCATTTTCCCTTTCTTCCATCTCCCTCTCCCTGCCTGTCTGGGTCTGACTTCTTCTTCTCCTAAAAATATCATTTGGACGTTGTTTGTTTTCCAACCGAATGGACTTTCTCATTGGCAAAAATCTTTTTTCTCTCTCCCTTTCCTATTCTCTCTCTCAATTCACAATTTAATCAATTATGAAACAAATAATAATCTTACCCCCACCATTCGTCAAATATTGTGTGTGTGTGTGCTCGTGCTCGTGTGCCTGAAGAAGACCACAATACATTAAGAGGGTTAAATTTATTATCTATGTATGCAGGAAATTTGTGCTTTGGAATTGTAAGAGGGGATGCCCGGGTAATGTTCAAAGTTCAACTTGGAATACAAATGATGGGGTGTGTAATGGAATGAAACAAATTTACCCTCACCCCCTTTTGTTTGTGAGGGAACTAAGGGAAGGGAAAGGGAAAGGAAAGAGAGAATTCCCTTCAAATTCAATCACAATCTGAATACAATTGGATGTATGTACAACAGGGTGTGGGGTTACGTGTGCCTGTGCCTGTGTGAGACAAATTCAGATTAGTTGTACATTCATCAGAAGAATGGGAATGAGGAGTACAATAAAGAGACTCCATAAAATGGAGATGTGTAAGGAGGAACAGACGGAAGGGTGGAGTTTTTCTTCATTCGTACATTAACGGCAGAAGCAGGAGCAGCAATTTTTAGCGGGGATCGTCAAGGATCGAGAATCTCTCTCCCTCATAAATTTACAGGGTTAAAAATAATGAAGGCGTTAAAAAAAGTGACAAAATCAATGGGAGGCGAAACAACTTTGTATTTTGTATGTACTCCTCAAGTTTGTGCACTCTCCTCCTCTGATGCTTCTTCTCCTCCTCCTCATCCTCCTTCCTCCTCAGTGAACTTTGGACTTCAACTCACGCACGGGAAAACTCTCTTTGAAGCGAGACTCGGGATAAATGGATGGAATATCAAAAATTCTTATTCCTATTTTTGACTTAATACTTTCACCCTTCGCCTTGCATCTTCCCCCTCCCTTCCCGTAAATTTGATCCGGTTAAATACACACAGAGAGATACACACTTTTCTGATAAATGTACATATGTGTGTAAAATTGAGCATTCTTTATCTGTCAACTCGTCCCCACCATTAATTCCTCAGAGGTTGTAATTTGTGCACTGAATTTATGATTTTCTTATGAGATCCGCTGTTAACTCTATTATATTGTACAGGGAGGGAGAATGGGTGGCCATTAGGACCGGTGCAGAGGAAGGTCATTTGACTTATGAGGAGCAATTATGAGACGCTAGTCATGCATGGAAGACTCTACATGCAGTACAATATTAGATCAAGTGAGGAGGGCAAGGAAATTTTCCTTGGACCACGTACAACTATTTTTAGCTGCAGGATTAAGTTGTGAGGTGCGGAGGAATTTAAAACTTGCATCCACGCAATTATATGCAGTGTGTGTGTGATGATGTGAGTGCAATGGAGTGGGTCAGGAAGAAGGGATTATAGAGCCATTTTTATGAAGCCTCGTAGAATTTTTTAAAGATTATAACACGCACTTTCTCTCCCTTTCTCTCTATACAGGGTACAGGGGGTCTTTGAGTGTATTATTGTGTGTGGCCGTCATCCACACACGCACACACACAGACACGCAGTTGAAGACTGAGAAAGAAGTAAAAATTCCTTGGAAGATGCCTTGAAACAAATATTTCTTGGAATAAAAAAGAGAGAGTAGAAGTAGGGATTTGGTGAGCTGTGGAGAAGGGTAAACGATCACTTTATATTTTTTTACTAGAATACCCAACACCGACATCACGACTCGAGAGCACGAGAGAAGCATTCAAAATTCTTTTTCCTGTAAACTTTTCTCCTCCTCTTTCTTCTTCTTCTCCTTCCGCTTTCTCCACTTTTCTTTTTGCCAACACAACATATTTCCCTTTACGGTGGCTCGACCCCTCTGGCGTGTGTGTGTGTGTGTGAGTGTGTGTGCTGTATGTGACTGCTGACCTTGGCATGATATATAAAAATTTGTTGAAACATGTCAAATTTAAAAAATGCCATAAATTGATTAAGGGATTTAAAATACACTCAGAGCAGTCTTTTCTCCAGAGAGAGAGAGGGAGAAAGGGAAGAGGAAAAAAAGCGAGAAAATGATAATATATATGGTGTCGTCTCGTCGATGGAGACTAGCAAGAGGAGAAAAAAAATTCTTTCTTGCTTCCAATATACATAATAGAGATTCAATATACTCTTTCTGAAAGCTCAAAACTTACTTTCCCCACCAGACCTTGTGGTCGACTTTACTTTCCTCCAATCCTCCACTTCTTCTTCTAGAGAGAAAGTGTTGAGCATATGAAATTTCAAATTTGACATGTCTATGCCTACTGTCTAGACTGCTGCTGTGTAATGTGTGTGTGTGGTCGTTACATTGAATGTTGAAATTTCAAATTATAGGCTGGTGAGGAGAGATGAGGGATGAGAATGACTCCTAAAATTGGAATTTAATCGTATGGGGTTTATTCGGCTTACGATGATATTAGGCGTATATATTTTACAAGTATCCATGTACGCGTGTCTGTGAGAGGAGTACACACGTTCACATTCTCTGTCTCTCTTTTTCTTACATCAGGATGAAACTTACATATTAGTCAAGGAAACCGATTCTTCAGATGAACAGTCGGGACGAGTTCTATTCTCTATTGCATGTATCATCGCTTCCTCACTCTCTCTCCCTCCCACACACACACACACCACCACCACTCTACTCTCCCTCTCTCTCGCACGCTCCATCATGTTTCGTATTCACGTATCGAAATTCCTTGAGTTGAGAATTTTCATTTTGTATTCGTGGCTCGTGCGGATGCCATGCACTTCTGTATGAATCTTTCCAAAATTCCTTATAATGACTTGAATGATTTTCTTCCCTCTCTTCTCTTCCCTCCTCCCCAGTTCCCAAATGTACCCTAATTCTTCCTTGACTTCCACTTGGACAACTCTGTTCTGTCAACGATAGTCATTCCCCACTCCCTTGCATCATCATCCTTTCTAACTTTCTCTGCCTTCCGCTCCCCTCCACTCTATTAGGTTTTTCCTTCCCCGACACCTTTGTCCTCGTGTCCCCAGTCCTCTTTTATTGTACAACATGTTGTGTGTGGGTCCTGCTAGTGTACATACGTGGGGGACACTATCCTTCCCCCATCTCTCTTTTATGTATCAGTATCACACACACAAAGTACATACCGGTAGTCCTGTAGTCAATAATGCTAAATCCCATGTAATAAGTTTCAGCTGTACTGTGTGTGCCTGTGTGTGTCCTTCCCATCTCTATTGATCCTCATAAAATGTTACGCTCTCCCACTTGATTTTTATGAGAATTAATGCATTAGAAATGTAATTGTGAGCTGTGGACACCCTTACATAACCCTAACACGGTTTTATGAACGGATTTTTTTTCAATGTGTGTGTCCTTCATTGTCAGGAGGGAAGAATGGTGTGTACTTGTTTTGTATGAACGAAATTTTACTTTAATGTGTAAGGGATGTGTACTACAATTTTTTAATATCATTTAACAATTGATATTTCAAGCGAGAATGTAACTGTAAAGTCTGAAATATATTTTGAACTTTGTATCACATTTTTAATTGGAACATTGAGCGAACAAATATACAAAGTTGGAAATATCTAAAAAGGAGAAAAAAAGAATTTTCGTTTTTTTGATATGGTCGTCATGTTCACTGGAAATTTCTAGAACTACCGTTATCATCCTATTGGGAAACAGTAGTAGGTCGTATCAATAATGGTCAATTTGTATGCACTCCATCCGTTCCTGTATCATTACGCAGAAGACACACACACACACTCATTCTCGCTTGTGTTTGTACTTGGCACTTTCTCTGATCACTCGCCTCCTCACTATCACATACACAGTACACACACCCACACACACTTTCAAATTGTCAATTTTGCTTCGTATAACTAGAACGTGTTGTGACACTAAATCGACTTGATTTACATGAGAAGGACGATGAATCCACATGCAAATTGCTCATGAGAACTGAAACACAGAAAAGAGAGAGAGTGTGTGAATGTGAGTGTAGTGTACTACAATTTCTTCTCTGTGTGTCTATTATTGCTACATCATGAAGGAACAGCGGGAGAGAGTGTAATAACAGACTCCGTGTGTTTCGTTTTTTCCATCAAAAGTAGTATTAGTTTATACACACTTTGGATTGAAGCCCTGCAATATCGTTGGCGTAAATTAAAAGACACACACACGGCATGAGAGTTTCACACAAGAACAGTATGCACAATGGTATCAGAGTTGGATGGAGTCGGGACGTGGGAGAAATTAGGCTACAGTCTAATGGAAAATGGATGCTCATTTGATCAGTAAAAAGTAAAGAGTACTTTCATAGTCGCTATAGAAAAAATAGCGACAGAATAAAACTTTCTCTCAGAGAAATGTCCATCTCTAAAAAGTCAAAATGCTCCAAGATTTTTTACTTTCACCAAAGAGAAAGCTTTTCCACACACAGAGGTAGACCTCTACGCTTTTCCATAGCCCAAAACGCTATTATTACAATTATTTCAGTATAATAAAAGTTAATTTTGTTCACGGAGAATTTTGTACTGTGCGCACTGTTAAGCTCCATGTAGAAAAAAAATGCCTAAAAATAAAAAGGTACGGTCAACCCATAATGTCACCAGGCCACCCTCTCAAATTTTCATAGCCAACAAAACGAATTTGACGCATGCATATCGACTTGCATCCCTCCCAATAACAGGCCCCATAGATCCTAAAAATGTGACAAAAGAAGATACTATACCAAATCAAGAGGTTGAGAAGGAGAAGTACGTAGTCGACCCGGACTTTTCAGTGGATTTTGTGGAGAAAATTGACCAACATGTCAAAATCGTGATCACTGCAATGCTGGTAAAGACAGTCGACCAAGTTGTTTTCCATACTTCATTTTTCAAAAAACTTAATCTTTACTAATATCGTCTATTTATGACAGTTCGCAGCTACTCAAATCTGGTCTGGTGAGATCTCTTTTTTAAATCACTCAAACTTACACTACTACTATTATTCACAATACTGGTTTTTGAATTTCCAGTGTTTTTCTACAGTTGGTACCATTTACCCCAACAACTGTACGCCCATGCAGAAATTGAAAAGATATTCTTACCAGAGATGAAATGGTCTGGGGTGTACTTTGTGATTGCATCCTTCTGGTTTTTCAGTATCTACTGTCTTTTCCTCGTTGTGTATCCAGACCCTCGTCTTTGGAAATATTGTTGTAAACCTCGACGTATTTGGGTTTGTCAAGAATTTTTATTAATTTATCAATTTCTACTTGAGATTTCTATTGGCGTTTCCAAGTCCATTCATTTACTACCGGGTAGAATACCACTGATGAGATTTTTTATCTTATTTTTACAGCGCTGGACCCCTTTCATTATACTTTTATTGTACAATGTTGTCGTAATTACGTTCTGGTTGTATCAACTTTACTTGGTCCCAAGGACAATTTACAAGAGAATGAAAGCCAGTGTCAAAAGTTTACTGAATGAACAAACTACAAGATTTCCCTCACAGTGGGAATTTATACAAAATTATGTAAGTAAGGATTCTAAATAATTTAAGATTTCCAACAAAAGACGTAGTAAAATAAATTTTCCCTAGGGCCAATAACTAGTTAGTTATATATTTTTTATAGTATCAATGTTGTGGGATCAAATCTAAGGTATGATAAAGTCTTTCTATTCATCAGTTGCAAATTAATATCAAATCTTACCCTTGGGAATTTTTATTCATAAAAATGAATGTGAAATACACAGGATGATTGGAAACATAAAATCATTCCAAAAACAGAGATCCCTTTCCCTTACAAGAATGATGGAATTTGTACAACTTTTCATTACGGGAAACAAAATTACACTGAGAAAGAATGCACAAATGGGAATTTAACAAACCAAGATTATTTATGGCCTGCTAGCTGCTGCAATAATTATGTGAGTAACTTTTCCTTTTAACTTTCCTCTCTCTCACAATGGAATTAAATCATGAACAAGAGCTACCGTTACACTAAATGAACACATTTCAACAGACCACACAGAATGGGTGTACAGTGTTACCCATAACTTCCCAAATATGGACGGGAGCTTGCTACAATGCAGAAACATCTTTAGTTTTGGGCACAGTTATAACAGCCATGTTATTGTCCATTGTCATTCTGATCCTCGGAGTGAGCCTTACATCTCAATACTATGTAGTCAACATTTGATTATCTTTTCTTGCAAGTACAAATTGATTTTTTTGACCTCTACAGGTCTTTGCATTTTTCAAAGCAAGGATACTGGAGACTATAGTGTTACGTCAAAGACTCCCTCCACCAAAACCTCATATTTAACTGTTTGTTTGTGACAAGTTCTTAAGATATCATTTTTTATAACTAAATCATTTTCTCTCTTCGTGAATGTACATTTAAAATGTCCAGCATACACTCAGACACATATGTCTTAAAATGCCAATCATAGCCTAGCACAGAAGGTGAGAAAGAGCCAAAAAAGAAAAGTCACTGAAAAAACGTTAATGCGTCAATTGAATTTTTATTTGTGGTTTTTCTTTTGCGTATGTAGTTCTACATTAGTCATGAGTCTCTACTAAATGACACTTTTTGTCATCAGTGTATTAATTAATAAAACATTCAATGTGTGTGTAAGATAAATAGGTTATATTCAAATACAATTTTTACGAAACAACACATTTCAAAACATTAGCAATGAAAACTTATGCTGATATTAAATGTATCAAGATTTATATTTTGGCGTTGATTCTTTTGCAGAAGCGTAACTTAAATGACTTGTTTTATAGTGGAACTTACCCAGTAAAACAATTTATAATATATTCATATACTATAGAATTTTCGTAGAGGTTTGTTAGAGAAAACTTGCAACTCATATTAGGTAAAATTGACATAGTGTGTAATTATGCGTGATGTAATTAATGACTAAGATAGTTTTGTAAGGTGTGTACAGGCGTACATAATACTTGCTTTTCCACTTGTACTCTTGCGTTGAAGATTTTCAAGTTAGTTTGTGATCGCTTGTTAAAAAGTCTTATGTTACTTTACATTTCTCTTTCGTGAAAAATAAAATGCGAACGTTTCTGGTTTACGAAAAAAAACTTGTACACAGTGCCTGCACTAAAAAAATTAAAATGCATGTAGTTACCATATCTAATAAGAAACTAAAAGTTTACCCTAGCACCACAGTCGGCACATTAACACCTTAATACAATTATTTTTAAAATGTAGTAGTGTTACATTGACTAAAATCACAACTGAAGAGTCTACATGATCATCACGGATAGTTAAAATAACATTTTAAAAAACAATTTAAAAAGTTAACTAAATTTTTTGTCGAATACAATTTAAAAATATATAAATACTGTCCACTACTACGGTAATAAAATAATAAATAGTTTCGTACTCTCCTAAATAAAATCTATTAGTCTCTTATTCCCATGCATCCTTCACATGCCACAGTAGAGCAAAAGCTCTCCGTCTCTGTTTTGTTTCTGTCTTCGTTGTGTAACCAACGTTTTTTTCAATTAAATTGGAAAATCCCTTTCCTATTCCGACAACAAGTTGAGAATTTGTTGAAAGGCAACCGGTCTTGAATGCTCCAATAGGCGTTGGCGAATCTCCTCGACTGTCACTAACCTTATTCACAGCACTTCGACTGACATTTCCTGCAATCTCTTCTCTCTCATCAGTAGTCAGAACAGTACCCTCCGGCAGTTTTGAATTTGCTGAATTCAATGAACTGACAGAGACGTTGTCTGATTCAACGTCCGATGAAATATTCCCATCCAAGCCAGATATGGATGCCAAGTTAAGCATTGTCGAGTACGTTGTCATCTGTCGAAATATCCAAAACGATCGTACATCTTCCGTGAAGGGTCTGAATGAAGTTATAGGTCTCAACTGAAATGAAAATTGATGATGTACACATCAGTTTAAAAAGTACGTTGAAAATTTGCTATATCACTTATAAAGAGTTCTACTACACATATATTTTTGTTTTGTAGTATTTTATGTTTTGAACATCAAATTATGAACCCCTGAGCATACCTTGGAACTTGAACAGACGAATACAAATCCCCAGTTTGTCCCAACATACACCTCAGAGTTGGTTGAACGTAGTACAGTTACCTATTAACAATAGTAATTTGAAATTACTAATTTCATAATTTTAATTCTTATTATAACAAAAAAAGTTTTTAATTAATCGTTCAAAACGTTGATTTCTACTCTAATAATCGTACCTGCAAAGGCTTATTATTTAACTCTTCTTCGATTGATTCTCGGACAGGTAATAATTTACCAACATCTAATCTGGACGTCATTTCACGTTTTACACAATCCCAGCCATAAATGACGCTTCCTGTTTTTTTGAATTTTAAATAATAAATAAGATTTTTTTAAAAAAAATTAACAATTTTTCACTTATTCTAAATAGTCGAACGCATTACCTGGATAAACATAGGAGAAAAGCAAATCACTGCTAGCATGTGCCTCTATGAGCAACACTTCAACAGCTTCAATGATTGGTTCATAATGATTGATGATTTCTTGAGAGACAACAGTTCCGTCCTTTATTGAAAAAATAGTCATTTGTCCAGCTCTTTCACCAGCCCACAACTCAACCATTCTAGAATGAGGACAGAAAATGATGCAAAATTAATGATTGTTTTTCTGGCAAGAGTTCCATCGGGTAAACAACATTAGCTTACCCATCGGGAACAGTCCTAGAGTCCAGGCAATGGATAACGATCGATTTGCCTAATTCTGTGAGTAACTGTACGTTGTTTTTGTCACATAAAAAAAGACGGCCTGTTGTCACTGCCACCGCAACGACTGGGTCGAGATTTTTGATGGAGACTACTGCCCCACAATACCCGACTTGAGACTCTAAATCACACTCAATTACTTTGCTGTAGTCACTTATTCTGTCAACAAACAAAAAAATTATATGACCACCGAGTTATGTACTAAACAAAAGTAATGTGTCAAACTTTTTTGATGACATTTCCTTATATGAGGACATCTTATCTTACCGTAACACATGAATTTTCCCTAGAGTATCACCCATCCAAACGTTTTCTTGGACTTGGCACATGGCTGTCACAACCCCAGAGATAAACTCAAAGCATAGACAGCTCTCGAATGTAGTGCATCCCTTTACTTTTAAACAGTAGATTCCTCCAGTGGAACAACTTGCCCAAAGTTCTTTGTCACCTAAGAAGAACACAGTTATTTGTTTTAACAAACAAAATGTAGCAACCTGCAACCAAGTTATCATTTTTTCAAGAATTCTCATTATATTCAAGCATTAGTACCTCCATACTGAAGCCCAATAGCTGCTACAACATTAGTAACACTCCCAAGTGAAACTACATCTCTCAAAAATGTAAATTCTGGAGCAGAAGCTATGGATATTGCTTGCGCGGCTGTGGGTCGATCTTTAGCAACATGACTCCAACATACAACCATCAAGTCCAAAATGTACAAAGGATACAACTCACAGTCCTATTTAACAATTAAATAAACAATAACAAATGAAAATTGCATCCGACCATGTAGTTTGTCTACTATAAATCAGAATATAAAAGAATGTTTACTTACCCGACTTGTTAGACATGGTCGAAGACCTGTAAAGCAAATGACATGTAGAATGAGTTTCATGGCATAAGTCTGTAGTATGCTAATAATAATGAATTATTCTTCAAGTACCTTCCAGAATGCTCTCCTTCACATTTTCGCAACCATCGAAAGGTTGCTTCAGACTGACCATTTCATAGAGAAGCATACCAAAGGAGAAAATATCGACTTTTTCTGTATACTCCTCCTCTCCATTGTAGCGAATTATCTCTGGTGCAATGTAATTTGGCGTTCTAAAGCAAACAATTAATTGCAATTTTGCTTATTAGCATATTCATGATACAGGATGAAACTTTAGCTATACAAAAAAGAGCAAAATTTTTACCCTCCAAATCCCTTCGATCCAGTTAGAAATGATGCTCTACTGATACCTAAAATTTGATTTAATTACGTTGCACATTGATACTCAGACTCAATTTTTGACTATACAAATAGAAAGAAAATTACCATAATCCGCCAATTTCACATCTACTTTCTGACGATCTTCACTGCTTGCAAAGGGAGGTGGAAAGTTCCATACCAAAACATTTTCCGATTTTAAATCGCGATAGATAATTCTATGCTGTTTTTGGAAAACAATCGAAATTACAAACAATTTAGTAAATGTGATATTGTTACTTTTATACGATAAAATGAAAAAGCAGAGACCGTAAAGGATCACTCACACTATGAAGGTACTCAAGCGCTTTCCCAACCTACAATGATTATAAAGTCGTTTGAGTAAAATTTTAGTATCAAATTAATTTATTAGTTTGAGATAGTCTAACTGACCTGTAAAATACTAAGACGCAATGTTTCGGATGGAACCTTGTCACCAGATCTTCTATAGTCTGACAAAACGGAATCTAAAGCACCCTTTGGAGCTCTTGGCATAACTATTGATAGCGGTGACTGACACAACCCAACGAAAGGTACAATATTTGGATGAGAAACCCAGTACAGAACTATATGAAAGAAAAAATGACAATTTTTGAGCTAACCAAAATGTAAATATAGACAACATAGTGTACAATATATTTTTCAGCAAAATATGTTCAATTTACCTCGCACTTCTCCTCTCGCCGCCACATAAGCTCGACACGCTGACTGAGCTGGAGCCCTAAACCATTTGCTTCTCGCAATCTTGTAAGCGGCTTGAGCTTCCGCATTGTCATTTCCAGGATCAATTGGCTGAAACATTTTAATGGCTACCTCCAAAACTTTGGTCTCGTACTGAAATAAGAAATTTTGATTAAATAAATTAGACACAACTTTACAAATATTCAAAATTAATTCAGCAATCTTTCAGCACTCACTTTTGGTACAAGTTGTCCAGAAAACACAAAACCAAAAGCACCTCGGCCTTTTTTTAAAAAAAGGAAAAGTTACATGTAATTGGAACAAAATTATTAATTATGGAGAAATTGATAAAATTTTCAAAGCGGTAAATGTACCCAGTAAATTTCCTCTTTGTACTGAAGTATTTTGAAACAAATATCGTTGGTGTAAATCCAAAAATAGTATATCAGGGCATATATCTTTTAATAGTACGTCTCCATGTTTTGGACATCGTACAGTCAGTTGACGTTCAGAAACACTACTTGTCATAGTGAGAGTGCCAGAGGCTTGTAAATGCCCAGTCTGAGCAAGTCCTTGTTCCTCTGCATATTTTTGAGAATGAAGGATACAATACTCTACGCTCCAAGAATACATGGACAAATTTCTTTTCGTGAAGCTAGCAAGTCCCGGAGAGCCTTTGAGGAAAAAGTTCAAACCACTGTAAGATGCTGCATCACCACCACTACTGCCAGCTATCTGAGTGACAACACCTGGTTTACTTTTAATGTTAGCACCAATTCCTGTTATATAAGATGTTTCATCAGGACATTCCTTTGGATCCGAATTCGAGTCCACAGAAGTATTTCCAGGACTGTAGCCAACCCCTGCAAAATGAATAATTATTAGAGGATGTCATCTATTTTATTTTTTGATTTTGTTATACACAATTTTGAGTAGTACCAGAATCACTGGACATTCTTGGACTTCTTGAATTTCCAAATCCAAAAGTAAAATTCTTGAAAATGCCTTCATTAGATTTACTACTTCCACTGTTATGCCGTTTAGGACTCTGAGTAGGCATAAAATTCTCGTTGCACAAATCACTTGATGATGAAGTCGGTGACTGAGTTTCCTCTGATGGAAAACACTTTGGACACGGAATTAAACGAGTAACAAGGTACTTGCCTTCGGAAGTATGGACAAAACGGGTACCAATCTGTAATCAATTATTACAAAACAACAATAAATGATTAGTTAACAAGTGAAATCCAGTTGAAAATCATTCGAAAAAATCAAAAATCTTACCGAAGGATACCAGTCTTCTAATAGTGTATCAACATGGTCTACAATTAGAGCTAACAATTTTGCAAGACTCTCAATTGAAGGCTCCAGAAGAACTTTTTTGAATTTGGAAACGGGTTCAGATCCATTTGGAGGTACAACCTCTTCTTGCGAATTTACAGTCACACTGAAAGCTGGTAAATGTATTTCCAGAAGGCCTGTCTCACTAAGATCCACCACATCCCAAACTTGTTCCTTATCATCTTCACGGAACAAACTCACTTCACTAGTTGCAACATTTGTATCAGTAATTTCAGTCTCACAAAGTGCCTGTGAAAAAACATGTCCATCATGTTCTTACCCTTTTTACAAAAAAAATACTAGGAATCCGAATTAATTTCACGAAAATATTACATACCCCGTCATCTCTCCTGAGCATAAAAGAGAATGGTTTCTCCCCTGTTACTTCTTTCAGCCTCATCAACAATAATTCGCCGTAGTTGAGCTCCGTTCCCTATTTCAAGAAATGTTGCATAAATACGTATTCTTTCAGTAATGTATGGTCAAATAAAGAGAAAAATTGACCAGTATAGTATGATATAGTGATAGTGAACGAATAGAAAAATTAAACTCAATAAAAATTTTGAGTACTAAACTTCAAAAATAAATAACACATGTTATACTTACGTGAGAGTGAACTCTCCACTCAGCTTTTTGATCCAACAACTGGACAACCTATGAAATTTAAGATTAAATAATTCAGTTACAACATGTACAATTATTATCATATCTGTTTATAATTCATTGACTTGGTAGACTTACTTCAGAAGTTACTTCGGATGGAGCAGGGGTAACAAAATAGTTTCTCACAATTTCAACAACCCGATCATCAGCTAAAATTCTTGATATGAGTCGTGGCCAAAAGCCGGAAGGAAAGTAAGACAGAAGAAGGAATCGGTTTAGAGAGGACACATTGCCCCTCTGAATTACAAACATGTGTTCCACTACATCTTCTTTTATGACATTATTGTGTATGCCACCAAATTTATTGTGTACACTTTGTAGAGGAAGTGATTCCGTCGGAGTTGTCGTTGATGTGGGTGATTTCATATTTTCTTCGGAAAGTTGACGACTGATTCTATTTGCTCGATTTTTCAGAGCAAAACCTCGTGATCGAACTGGAATCTTGACTCTACAAAACTGATCATTTTGGCCAATTTTCATCTACAACCACAAGAAACCCCACATCCCACTTTTAAAATCATACTCTTCTATGACATTTGAACAAAAAATTTGCTATATTTACAGGATACCTGTTCAAATGATGGTAAGAGGGAAGGTATCAGCAGATGAATAGAATCCCAAGGTACTGCAAGCTCAAATTTACTCTATAAAGTAAAGGAAACAAAAATTTATATTTATGAATAGGAATACAAAATCTCTTAGTCAGTTTTTTCAAAAAAAATTTTACTTACAAGAAGAGACAAAACATAATCTCTAGTCTCGTTAGATTGCCCTTTGAAAAGATGTCTCAAGTCTTCAACCTTCATTATTCCATGCTTAGCAAATGGATTGATCTCTCTAACGGTAACAACATGGGCTAGCATATCGCAAAGCCATTGAGAATCAAGAAAAAATAGGTCTCGCAAGGTACTGTCCTCGTAATGAAGGAGTACTCCGTTTTCATGCAAAAATGAACAGGCCTAAAGTAATAAGTAACTTTATTAAAATGATTATCTTTTAACTTTTTACAATCAAAACCGAATGTAGAAAAACTTTACAAACATAAGGTCATCATGAATCATAATAAATTTTTTGAAATTACCTGCATGATTTCAGCATCGTCTCGAAATTTCAGTCCAAACCCTTTTTCAAGCCACCCTGGAAAGTTGAAAAAATTGAGCATAATTGTAATCATAAAATTGAGTCATTGACAGCATAGAGATTTAGGTTTTGTTCCCTCCCTTAGGTTATAATGACAAAGCACGTACCCGAAACTTGAGCTTTAAATTCATTTTCCGTTAAAACAGGGTCCAAGTCTGAAAAATTAAAAATTAAAAAAGATTACAAATTACAATATTGAAGATAGTTTCACAAAAACTCTTATTAACTAGTGAAGCGTATACTTACTCCGAGATTTCCTTTCAGTGGCAAGATAAGCTACAATTTCTTCCATGAATAAATATTTTGAGGGAATCTTTTGCTCCAACAGCCTCTTTCCGTTCGATGTTTTAATATTAAATACTGTTTCGTATATCAATCCACTGTCAAAAGAAAAAATGTTTAATTCATAAACATTCAAGAAGATGCATCATAATGCTGAGTTTATAATGTTGACATTGACTCATAATTGAATTCAAAAGTGGTACATACGTGAGATGGCGAATATTATGTCTGGATTTACAAGATACCTGAAAACAAAAATAACATTCGTCGTAAATATATTCTACACTAATTTGCTTCTATTATTTAGCCTTTGAATAGAAAAAATAATTTCTAATTATGGTCAAGAGTAGTAAATAAATTAATACGTACTTCAACAGAGTAAACAACTCTTGGTAATCCCCGTTTTTCGGGGTCAGTAATGCAAATGAATTTTTGCTGAATTTTCTGTTGCAGATAATCCAGATACCCCGGAGGGAACTTTTCACTGACTAGATCGAAATGCGTTCCAACAATAATAACCTGTTCCAATAGAAAAGAATGATTAAAAACCTTTGAAACACGCTCAATGGAATTGTTAAAGGCATTATTAAATGTATTGATTTTAAGTATTGCTGAGTATGGGGTACACATAATGTG
The DNA here is from genome assembly GCA_009870185.1 of Pygmarrhopalites habei. NCBI lineage: Eukaryota > Metazoa > Arthropoda > Collembola > Symphypleona > Arrhopalitidae > Pygmarrhopalites > Pygmarrhopalites habei. Next base: position 17,390 of record WJFB01002050.1, read on the forward strand.
TAACACATTTCATTTAGTACTTGTTTATTCACTTCTCAGCTTGAAATATATAGCATGAATCGCACTACATTTACAGATCAAATACAAGAGTAAAAATCTTCCAAACCCAACGGAAGAAGTAGACTTACAGGTGAATTTGGTGCCCGAGCCTGTAAAATTTTTGTGGAAAACAATATTCAATATTCACACTGATTTTGGACGTATTAAAAAGATTATTTAATAATTTCAAAACTCAATAATTTGTATATACCTGAATATTGACAAGCCACTGACTAATTTCATTGAGTCCTTTCTCCCCGTCACAAATATTCCAAACGACAAGGTACAAGCCTAAATAAACCAGTAGTACATTACTCAAAAGATAAAATAATGTTCATGCACGATAGCTGCGAAAATGTCAACATTTCTTACTTCGACGAGATAGAAAATATAAATGAGTTGCATAATATTCCTTTTGTCCTCCAAAATCCCTGAAAAAAATTGACGAAATGAGTTGCATGTTTGCCACGAAATATTATGTGTATCTAGAAATAAAAGTATACCAAGTTCGAAAAATGACAGGACCACAAGAATGACCGGACGATTTACTTCCTCGATAGTCTAGGACCCATGAACCAATGTCAACTCCAACGGTGGATATTGTTTTACCCTTTGGGTTTGACATTTTATTAGCTGCTCCCATTCTTTTTGCCCAATGCTGTATATTAATTAGAGACACAGTGAATATTATCATCATATTTTAATTTAAAAAAATATCCTGAGTAATTTAGAAAATCTTACATCTTGTTGAATATGTTTTTGACTGCCTTCTTGTCGTAACTGCCCAAGTAATGATGTTTTCCCAATTCCTGCAGAAATAAACAAGATGTGAAATCAAGAATTCTATTGAGCTCATCTCTTGTCAATCATCATTTCAAAGCAATGATACATGCAATGTATTTGGTTACCCTGTATCCCAACGACCATGAGCTTCATTCTTGAGTAAGTTTTTGCATCCTGTCAAACAAATTGATTGAATGAAATGAAATTGTCGCTTGACGTTTTACAAGGCTATGGAGTCATTTCAAAGTTTTGAATATTAACTTCATAAAATAACGTTCTTTGTGGACATACCTCCAGGACGCTCTTCAAGTACCCAATGACGTCCATAGTTTTACATCTCTTTGATTCAATCATTGACTGTAGCAAAAATAGAAACACAATACGTAAATTGTACAAAAATCCTCACCAATAATTTCACAATATTATGAAACATTTCCAGATTGCATATAAAATAGCAACATAATTACCTTTAGTGGTTCTTGCAAATTGCAACGAGTCGTATTTAAATTCCACATTCTTGAGAGCAATCCCATTTCAGGGGGTAAATCGCTAATATCAGTATTGCCACTTAAATTTAAGACTGACAAGTTTGTCAATTCAGCTATTCTTGGCGTTACTTCTTTCAATTGACAGTCGGACAGATCAAGCATGGTCAAGTTTGGATACCACAAATTTCGAACAGAGTACTGGGCTGGGGCCTCTGTGCTTGGGTCAGCGACAACATCGTGCAGGTCTTCTGCACTAACTTGTATCATTTGTAACAAATTACCAGCTAGAATCAACGTTTTCAAATTTTCTAATCTTGTGTGACGTCGATGTATACAGGAATGTTTTTCAGCCGCATCTCCACTGCTAGCATCGTTTTTCTTACAATTCCAACAATTAAAACGAGTGGGAGTCTTTTCAGAGAGAGAGTAAAACCATTTTTCTATTCGATTGTTTGACAAGTCCAATTGTCTGAGGGAATTTGGATAATCTGAAATACGTCCCATGTATTTAATATTATTGAAAGATAAATTCAAACGTTGAAGATTCACGCCAAGGCAGCTGAGAACTTTTGGTACTTTGTGAAAAGAATTGTGGCTCAAATTAAGTGCAACAATTGCATTGTCCTCAACACCAAATACAGCTTTCTCGGACGAGTCTGAGCTTGACAAGATTTTGACATTTTGACGCCATAGTGCACTGAAACATTTTGAATATTAAAAATGTAAAACTAAACAGCAATACAATGCTTCTATACAGCCACAAATTAGACTAATAAACTCATATTATATTATAAATTAAGTGTAGACTCACTGGTGTATCAAAACAGTTGCATTATTCCCATTTCCCTTGTCTCGTCCAAAATTTCGAAGATTTCTATCACGATTTTGCTCAAAATCTACCATCACAAAATTATCAGGACTTGTGGGTTCCGATTCCGGAGTTGAAGCTATCACAGGAATGTAAGGTAAAGAATCAAACATTGAAGAATCCATGAGATTCTCCGTAGAATCCGATACTGTTAATGGGGGCAAGTCTGTGAGTAAATTCAGAGATAGATTCAATTCTTGAAGCATAGGGGATGACCACATACATGATGGCATGACTTGTAATTTGTTGTTTGACAAGTTGAGACTCGTCAAGGAAGGAAAGCCTCGAAATAACTCTGGAGGAACGATTTCAAATCGATTTTCTTGTAAAAGTACTTCTTCTAAGCAAGGTGAAATTATCTCTGATGGAAATTCCAATTGTTGAATTTTGTTTTGACTCAAGTTTAAATATTTAAGACTGCACAAACTAAAAATCACAGGTGGTACTTTTTCTAGCAGATTTGAGGATAAATCTAGTCGAGTTATCGCGTGAAGGGTTAAAAATTGATTTCTTGGACACAAACGGAGACGTGGATTAATTTTCAAAGCTGCTGACACTAGCCATTGTTCAAGAATACGATCAAGACGTTGATTATGCCAATTTATAGTTACTGCTGAATTGGGAACAATCGACGAAGCCAGGAGAGTTTTCTTTTGACGTTTCAAAATTGTTTCTGTCAAATACAGTGCATTCACTTTGTTTTCTGCATCCAAATGGGCCTACAATTAAAAGAGGGTAATTCATTACAAGAACAGGTGTAGAGACATTTATTTCAAATATTCATACAAATTAGTAATGAATTCTGCTCCACTCAAAAAGTTAACTCTTTGCAATATTACTAATTACCTTTAAAGATAAAATTTTGCCGGCAATCACATCATCTTTGGCAACGACAGCTAGGGCTTTGCAATCATCGTCCCTTGCTCCGTGTTTTAATAATAATTCAATCATTGCCAAATCTCGTTGGATGCATGCTGCTACAAGGGCTGTAGACGATTCCTCACTCCTTTTTTCATCACTGAAAAAAATGAAAAATTATTGAAATGTGGTTCAAAGTTCAAAATTTAAAATGAGAAACGCTTGAAAATACTTGTCACAGAGAGAGAGAACGACTTACCTTTGTTGTTGATGACCATATGGACCATTGTTAAAATTAGAAGAAGGCGTTGGTAAAATAGGCAAATTAGGATCAGCCTTTGTTGCAAGTAGTGATGCTGCTATCACATGGTGCCGTTGCTTGACAACAACGTGTAAAGGGGTTTGGTATTCCTCACAATATGCATTGACATCGACTGGACATACGAGATTATCTGATTTCTAAAAGAATAAAGAAAAAACCAGGAGGAAAGCTTTTAGTGATTTTTACATGGAAGACCCCGGTAATCTTGACAGTAGAAAGAAAATTGTATAATAATGAAACCTTGGGACTCGCAATCAGATTTTGATTTGTCACACGAGAGAGTTTGGTAAGTATGCCTTGAATTCCTTCTGACAGCCTTTTCTTGTTTGGACTTTGATTGTTGGTGTCAGTCGGTGAAGAATTTGATGACTGCTGTTCAACGGGAGACTGAACTAAAGGAGGAGGAGGGGTTGTGGAAGCTACTGTTTTTGATTTTTCTCCAGGTTTTCTTCCTTCAACGCGAAATTTTAGAAGAGCCTCAACTAATCGCTGATTCCCCATTTGACAAGCAATGTACAGAGCATTTTGGTCAGACACATCTTTCAAATTGATGTCAAATGCCATGTCATAATCCAGGCCACTTGAAGGGTCACTGGAAAAGAAAGGCAAAGAAATTAGAATAATTCAAAAATGTTTTTATTCATCAAAATAAATAGTCTATCGTTACTCATAACTTACTGGAATGTTCTCAGGTATTCACAAGGATAATCAAATTTGAGCAAAATGTCAAGAATTCCAATGTGACCATTAATACAACAGGCATGGAGAGGTAACCATTTCTCCACCGTCGGAACTTGTACAAGCAACGGAAATTTCTATTTAGAAAAAATGTACAAGAAGCAAACAAATTTAGTCATTGAACATAATTTGTAAAAATCATGTTTCCAAAATAATTGATGGGATCATTACGTTTAATAAGATTGAGACAATTTCCTTGTGACCGTAATAGGCAGCTATGTAGAGAGGCGAATATTTTGTAACGGGATGAATTCGTCCATCTGCACCATTTTCCAAAAGAATTTGAACCAAGGACTTGTTTCCACTTTCGCAGGCTCTAAAATAACATACACATATAAAGTGTCATTAGAAATGTAACATAATACAAGGTGAAGAAGCTATTTATGTTTTCCATTTAAATACCAATAAGCACTCACTTGAATAAAATCGTGTTGGTACCGTTGGGAGTCATATTTATGATTGACTGGACCTCAATAGGTCCCAAATCTTTCAGGAGATTAGCCGTTGCTTTGATATCCCCATTGGTCACTGCGTCCCGTAGTGCATAATGAAGACTTTCCCTTGCCTCCTCTTTGGAAGTAGCAGCATGTCTCAAAAATTCAAAGCAAGCATTGTGACCACCTCTTTCTGCCAAGTCAATTGGTGTCCATCCATGTCCTTCAGCTGCTGAAGAGTCTGCACCAGCTTCAACCAAAAGACGAACATTTTTGATGAATCCATGTTCTGCGCTGACATGTAAAGGTGTTTTGAAATTGTCTTGAGCTCCGCTGGCAATGTTTGGATTTGCTATTTGAAAAAGCAATAAGGAAATTATAGACTACTCAATCAACGACATGTATGAATTAATACACTTTTCCTTGTCAGATTATACACTTACCTCCAGCTTTTAAAAGAATTTCGAGACAAGCAGAATTGTCTGTACTGGCAGCTGCAAAGCACAAAATTTGACAAATTGAAATACCTTGTTGTCAAAACTAAATGACAAATTAAAATCCTTACCTGCATGACATGGTGTCCGCCCCCAACTGTCTTGACTATTTATCAGTAAGATCAACTCTCCATTCAGAAGATCCAGCAACAACTCTGCATTGTCCCACAAAGCTGCCTGATGTAATAAATGTGGATCCATTTACAGCTGTCCTGTAAACAAATACATACAAGTTTATAATAATTAAACCTACTTTTGATTATAACTTATAACTGTCTTGCTGTAAGACGAATGGATCGAGTTGATTAAACTAATTAAAGTTATAGAGAGTGTATTGTTTACCAACTTTGCAGACTCGTCTCTCCTGGAGAGACAGTGAGACACAGAGAGCCAAATGACAGTCAAATCACATCACCTGGTAAAAGAAATCATGTTAACTCCTATTGTCTACTCCTCTAAACCTTTATTACAATTATCTTTATTTTAATTGAGATCTGTTTTGAAAAAAAAT
>WJFB01002051.1:0-22922 GCA_009870185.1 Pygmarrhopalites habei
GAAGCGGGACAAGTGGGTCAAAGAGGGAGAGTCCTACAAAAATGGGGATGACCTGAAGGTTTTTTCAACGATCAAGAGGAAAGGAGAACAAAAAATTTGGGAACCATTATATATTGGGATGAAGACTGACCCCATTTGGGATGAGAGACTCAGTTGGGATGGGAAGAGGAATAAAATGATCCAAGTAAGATTAGCAAAAGTCAAATTTACATCATTTTATAATTAAGATAACTAGCGGTTAGAAATTCCCGCCAAATAGTTTAAAATTAGTCTACATCATGTTTAGACGGTACGCGAGGAACTCTGCGTCGTCAGAAAAAATACTAAAAATTGACTCACGGATCTTCGTCTTTATTCTCAGCTTTTCCGGGGGAAAAAATTCGGAGGTTAAATTTGAAATTCACAAATCGGAGACGTCGAAATTACCTTGACCCGAAATTCTGGGTTTCCGAAACCTTAATAAAAATTGGACCTCGGATTATGATTCATGATTTATGAATCTCAATTTTTTCATTGCCATGTAGAAAACTGAAAATTGTGAGGAAACTAAAGGTACTGAACAATGCATTTCTCGTTGACTATCTTTGTAAGACGAAAATCGAAAAGTTGACAGAAACAATTTGATCATTTCCTAATTATTACAAAATCAAAACATTTTTTAAATTGGAAGTTTCTCGACGCAGCAGGGTACGTTCTGGGAATATAACAATTTTGCTTTTGTTAATATTTTTAAATATTTCAAAGTTTCAAAAAATGTCAAAAAAATCAAAAATGTGTACTCCAAGGTTTGGAGTTTAAATGGGACTTTTTCTGTTTTTTGCTTCAAACAAATAGTATTTTTAACTCATGGCCAAACTTTATGNCTTTTTCTGTTTTTTGCTTCAAACAAATAGTATTTTTAACTCATGGCCAAACTTTATGAACGTCAATAAAAATTAAAAAATTGTTGAAACGTAGTTATAGTTATAATTGTATTTTGAAGAACAAATCAATGCACACACACACGTACAGTTTCTTAATGCAGGGAGTTGTTTCCGAGTCGTATTAGAGGCGGACATCGGATCAGAGTCGAATTTGAGTTGTGACGAAAATTCGACTCTAGCTGCCATCGCGAAAACGACTCCTATTCTAGAACGATCCGGCCGGCTCGAATCCCACTCGAAAACAACTCTTAATGTTTGTTGGGTACAAAGGTACGCAGGACATGTTCACAATTGGAGGAAATTTCCTCTGTTCAAAAATGAAGTACTTGCATGTACGCTCGGCATGTCCCAACAAAGCAAATTACAAAGTGAAAGTGTTACGGAAACTTACTTTCTCCGTCTTACTGGGAAAATCAAAGTACACTTTCATTGACTATTTTTTTTCCACGAGGGAATTTTCTGAGAGTGTAAATACTGAGAAAATTAAAGGAAGAGGAAGGGAAATCTGTTTTGACTACCAAACCAGGAGAGAGTGAAAGTACAGGAAAGTATGGAGGTGATGTTTGCGTGTGAGAGAGCCTGAAGGGAATCCATTTTGTGTCACGGCTACGATGACTACACTCCACAATTTGTATAAATATTCATTAATTCTTTTGCGCATCTTTTGTTCCGTTAATTCCTACTGTGTCACTCCACAAGTATTCCATACATAACCCAGTCGTCTCAAAATCGAGTCGTCGTCAACAGAACACACAATTTGAACATGGACACAGGACAAATTGTACTGTACAATGCAGACAGGCAGGGATTATGAAATCGCCATGCTCACCCGAACATGCCCTTCCAAATATCAAATGAATCAAAATGACTGACCTTTCGGTCTTGTTCCGATGTCGAGCATGTTGACTACTCCACTCTTTTCTTGTATCGTGTGTGGTTGTTGGTATCCCGGTTCGGTTGTCAAATGAGGGAAATGCCCTCTGCCCTGGGCATTTCATTCGGAACATTCCGATTGGAGGACCGGGAGTCCCTAATACTTACTTAACGTGTCAATCTTTCTCTTTCTGGTTCTATTTATACCAGGATTATGAGTGTCGTGTAGCTCCGAGCGATTGTATGATGTGTCACAGTTTTGTCAAAGAACTCCATCCAAGTCTATGTAAAGAGAAAGTGTTTCAGTATCCGTACAAGGAAAAAGATAGGAAGGCCTCTAAATGGCGTCGAACCCTCATACCAATTCATTATTTTTTAATTACGTGTAATGATGAAGAAAGAGATTTAATGGAGATTTGAAATATTGCTTTTTCGTTTGCTTCAGACCCTATCTTTTAACGTTATTTTTGTGGTTACATTAATAATTCCAAAGTGGATCCAGTGAATTTGTTATCTGATCCAGACTTTGAATTACCAGGTCATTTTATCATCGCAGACCTCATAAACCTATCCTGATGAAAATGAATACGAGAGCTTTCTCTTTCTCTCTGTGTGTGTACTGTGTGTGTGGGGGGTGAAAATATTCATGATGAACATGTGCACACAATTTCCATATCCATTTATTATGTCCCCGTAAATCGTACATGGCCTAACTCAATTTGATTTTGTATGTGGGTGATCTTTCCTCCAAGAGACAAATTCAGCTTTGGCTGTGTATAATTTTAAATATTTATCCCTCCTCCTTCTCAATATTCCAGTCTCAAGGAGACAGACAGTCTAGGGAATTCCCTCTCCATTCCTTTTTTTTTCATTTAGCAAACGTAAATATTTCTCCGATACATTTCTACTTCCAAATCAAATTGCTCCATTTCCATTATTGACTTGAGTTTGCAAGAGAAAAAAAATAGCGAGCAATATTCTCATTTACAATTCATGACATTTCTTATTTTGTTGTGACCTTCCATCCTTCTTTTTCTCCTCCTTTGAAAATTTTCAAGAGAAAGAAATCCTATTGACACCGTGGTCTATTGACTGAATGACCTTTTCCTTCTAAAAGATATTTCAATATTTGAATGTCAAACTTAAACTCAATTCCAATTCTCCTCCTCCTCAGAATACAAATGAAAATTTTAGTAATCAAAAATATGTAATAGAAAAAAATTCCTCATACTCAAATGGAACGAATGGGAATATTTTAGAGGTAACAATTCTTCTTGCAACTTTCACAATTTGCACAATCTAATTTCATACCAGGACAAAAAACGGCACAAAAATATGTTCAAATTATTGACTGGTAGTGAGCGATACAAGTTTTTAGAATGCGTGACACGACGATTGTATTATTTTAAGTAAATACTACATAAATCACCCACAACGAGAGTCACACAAGCTCAACCACCCCCTCTCCAAACATACACACACACACAGGGTAAAGAGTAAATCCTTGTAAGGCAAGGGAGGAGGAGGAGATAGAGATAGTGTCAGAGTTTTGTGATGACACAGAAAAGAAGCTTTCAATTTTTCCCTTCATAAATACTTTGCCTATCGTTAGGAGTAGGCCGTCAGTCAAAAAGAAAGTCTCTTCCTCCTCCTCCCTTCCTATCCTCTTGGCTATAAAACTAAGGGCAAAAAAAGGATTTCCTTCTAGTATGGCATAGTAGAGTAAATGGAAATGGGAGGAGGTGGGGGGGAGGTGATGTACGATGGTTATGGTATAGAATGTACCATGCAAATTTCCTCTCCCTCTCCCCCACCTCGCCGTTTGTGGTATTCTTATACTCATTGTCTACACAAATCCATATGTACACAAAAGTTTAGTATTATAAATGAGAATATTTCGTGTGTGCTCTTTGCGGCATTAGCCGCACGCCCATTCAATATTCCACGTTCTACTCCTTTCCCTCTCTCTCCGTCTTCTGTTCCATATTCCTCTCAGTTGGAACGACGGTGAAAGTTTACTCAAAATCTCTCGTTTCTTCCCCGCTTTCCCTTACTTTCTCTCTCTCCCTCCTGCATGGGAGAACGAGTATAGCCCATAATATAATCATACATTTCACCTTTTGTAAAAACAAACCTCTCCCCGTCCTCAAACACCAAAAGTACATAATATTGTCTCTCCCCCTCCTTCCCCTCCTCCCCCCATTCCATTCAATGACGTCCGCGCTTCCGTTTTCTTCCATTTTTCACGATATCAAAGTGCTCCCTCTCTTTCCCACTCCCTACCTCCTTTCCTTACACTCTCCGTCCATACATATTTGTGAGGGAAGGTGCTCTCTTGATGGTTAATCATATTGTGATAAAAGCACAAGATTTTTAGTATCCCATTATACAGCATTAGTTCTCCATGTTGTTTTTTCATCCTTCCAAAGGAGAAACATAGTTTCTCATCCACAACACACAGGGTGAATCATTGTTTCAACTTCAATTGTCGGTGTGAGGGCACTTTAACCTTCTCTCTCCTCCCTCCAATTTCACTATGTGTGTGTGCTTGTTAACTGCTGCTACTGTTGGTTAGTTATTGATGAAGTTTGGTGGATTACTAAAATGTTTGTGCAAACAATGAATCTATTTACTGTACTACACTGTGGAAAAGTTTTTGGTGTTTGCATTTTGAATTACCCTGTACAGTATGGTATGTGGAGCTTATACATACATCCTCAGAATTTTTCTACAGTCGATTAGTCTATAACCGGGGATTTTAGCTTTTAATACGTATGTTTAACAGTTATCGCCCAATCTGGACGGAGAAAGTAGGGGAAAGCGAGGTAAAGGTCCATTCACTATCGAAATACACCATGTATTTCATATTCCGTTGATAAAACGGGAGAGAGAGACGACCATTAAATGCTAAATATATCTTAGCTATCCTTAATTCTCCCAAAAAGTTTTTCCCAGCCAAATATTGTGTGATGTGGAAACACACGGCAGAGTACCTAAAAGTGAGGGAGGACTGTGCCAAAAAGTTGAGTGCAATTCTGAATACACTGAATGAAACACGACTACTGGGCTGCACCACGAATATATTGTAAAGGTCAGCGTCAGCACCAATTCTTCTTGTGACTCTTGTGTTCAGTTTCAAATTTATGACGTCACTATCACGAGAGTCAATAATTAATTTTCCATTTGTGTGTGTGTCCACCATGTCGTTTTTGTTTTAAGTCCCCTGCGTGTACAATTCGAGGAAAAGGGTTTTTTCTGAAATGGATATGAATGAAAGGAAAATTGAAACATTTTGTTGTGTGTGTGGATGACGAACGTTCAAGTCAATTAGGAAATATCGTCAAAATACAAATGGTAATAATAGAGATTAAGGTGAACTTTGGATGAAGCACATGGAACGTGAAGGGTCAGATGGCATGTCAGACACAATCATAAGGGAGACAACCTTTGTCACTGAGGGAGAAGGAGTAATTTGGGGTTGCCAGATTTCTCCCTTAGTTGGAGTTGAGACTTGTTGAAATGTCAGGCATGTCAGGAGTAATCTTGTTCATAATTGACAGTTTACTCTCACCCTGGTTTACTTTTGTGAGAGTGTGTGTGGCCCAATTTGAGTCCCAGTTTTGATTTCAATTACTTTGAAAGACAAAATTTATCCAATTTTCATCATTAATTCATGGAAAATATGATGATGAAGAATGATTTTCTCCCTCCCCCTTCCACTTTCCAAAACAGAAAGAGAGAGAGAGAGAGAGTAGAGGAGGGGGTGGAGTTATTACGTAAGTTTGTGCGGGTTGAATTAATAATTTGTTGGACTTCCTCCGCCCACGCTCTCTCCATTGTCACTCTCTCCCCTGTCTTCATTAATTTGGAGTTGCGTGTAGATTACGAGAAATTTTCAATTCATAAATGTGTTCTTGGTGCCAAAGTTGGCTTCATGACTGAGAATATTTGTAATTTCCTCCGATCCAAAACAATTCTTTTTAGAAATGAGAGAATAATGAGAATATTTTTTGTATGGATTTTCAGGAGAGGATTGCATCATGTCAAGTGACTGTGACATCACAAAAGGTAAATTGACAAAACAAGTGTCACTGTGTTCCACTTGTCCGTACAAAAAATATTGAGTTTATTCTACTGTTTTCCTTAATTATTGTTTGTATATGCGTAAAATTTCTTTACTATAATGATTGTCTGAAGAAAAAAAAAATTTCATTTTCAAAATTACTTTCTCTACGCATCGGTCACAGACTGTGACCCACAAAAAAAGTGGCACAACTAATTTTCTCAACTTTGTATCTATTTTGTCTCATTCCAGGGCTCTGCTGTCAAGTACAGAGAAGACATCGTCAAGCTCCCAGAAAGGTAACATTTTTTATTGTTCATCTTATTTTTTTATGCTTCTCAATAATTTTTTTGAATTTCCGTCAGTTGGAAATATCCCAAGTGTCATAAAACTTTCCCCAGGACTTTTAATGATACTGCCTATTTAAAAAATTCATATTTTAACTAACACCGCACACAACTTTCACCCAGAGTCATCCTTCCACTTACATTTCTGTATATTTTACAACGCAAGTTAATCATCCCCCTTTTATGAGTTTCCCTTTTTATCATGATAAAATTTATGATGGAATCTCTGATAATGAAATTCATATTAAATCCTCCATAAAATTCGTCCTCTCCTCTCCGTTCTCAAAAGCTTAATTGGAAAATGAGGGAGGAGGGGACAGTGCAGAGGAATTATCTTATTTTTAACAAAAAAGAAGAGGAGAAACCGTAGTAAGGGATCTTAGCAGTTAATCCTTTGTACAAAGTCCTACCTCCGTCCTTTTTATTCTTTCTAGCACAACTCCACACACGCACACACACACATCGCCGACTTTAATACATTTCAAAAAAGATTATTACACAAAGGTTACGAGGTATTTACAACAGAGAACGTTCTTTTACCTTAGAGAGCACGGGGGGTGGGAAAGTGAGGTTCACAGGGAAAACTAACGATAGAGAATTACCACAGGATTACTTTCTCCCCCTTTCTCCTTCTTCTCCTGTTGTTATTGTGTATCCTCCATCCCCATTCAAAATGATTATATTTTCTAGAAAGCAAACACCAACACACATACACCTTCCTTTGTATACAATACTTAATCTCTTATCCCACACAAACATACATCTTCTCCCTTTTATTTAGGCCAAAATAGTACACTACCGTATGGCTGTCATTTACAGCCTGGGTGATAATGATAATCCCTTCATAGAAATTGTCCCCTTTCCCAAGACGCATTTTTACCAAGAATCAAAATGAAAGGAGGAGGAGGAGGGGAACTTACATTCCATTCTACAAATTGTAGATAGAAACAACAACAGGAGGAGAGTGAAGTATTGATTATGTAGGTCATGTTTTTTAGCCCAATATACATAGGTATAATAATCAACCAGGATAATATCTAGGACACTCATTATCTGTCTCTTTTTGTTTCCCCCGGAAAATTGAGGTTCTCCCTTTCACCCGTGTTGTATTTTTGAAATTTTCTCTCTCTCTCTCAAATCAAAAAACTAGGACTCTATTGTCATTCCCTTCCTTTGTATGTTGAATTGTGATTCAATCTTGTAGACTACATCATATCCTGTGTATTGTAGATGACAAGAGATTCTAGCAACAAGGATTTTGTCTTCAGGCTCACATAATTATAGGCGAAAAATACAAAAAACAGAAGGGAGAAAGGTTGACGTCATCCCGTCTTCCTCCTAAATTAGGCTTGTTCTGTTCATCTAGCAAAATGTCTTGTTTTCTGTCACTTAATTGTTTCTGAGTATAGATTTTTTATTAAAAATTTTTGAAATACCTACTGTAGACCCTGGGGACAGTAATTTTCTAAAAAAAAGTTGATTCGTATACGATGAGAGCATAGAACGCACATTTTAATTGATATAGTTTTAGCCTTGGGAATGTAGATTGATTGTTGTTTTTTTTACTTTCCCCGCAGGCATGCAGTTACTTCAAGGATCCTCTTATTTGTGTGGGTCCCGTGGCCATGGATCAAATTCGGGAACGAGTCGAGCACACAGCCGGAGAGAAGAGAATCACAGCAAAAGCCAACGCTTTTAATCACCTACGCTAAACAAGAACAGAATACACACACTCAAAAACATACAAATGCGGAAAATCAGAAGGAAGGATGAGAAAAAAATCCATGTACGTACTTAATTTTAATATACATTTCAATATTACAATAAGTGAAGAGGGAGAAAAGGAAAATTTTCAAAAAAAGAATGGATGACAAAATACAAACTAAACGGCTTTCTTTAGTTTCTTCCAAACCTCTCGGATAAATTATCTTTACCCCGAAATATTTAATTTGAACAGACAAGGGCAATATAAAAGAAAGTGAGAGAAAAAAAGGAGGTGGGATAATTTGTAGATAAATATATTAATAATTGATACATACGTACATTACATACATTTCAACATTGCCGTGTACTCCACCAAAAAATGAAAGGGAAAGTTACAATTTGACCCAAAATAACTCGTCACATCCGCAGTCAAACGAAAGACTTTATGATTTATATTCCTTCGTAAGTATAAATAAAGGAAAAGGACAAAAAAGTCTCTCTCTCTTTCTCTCTCATTTGATCACTGTATGTGTAAAACCAGACGTGAAGAAAATTAAAAATTAAACATAAAAATAATTACCTTCTAAACAAGGGAAAAAAGCACTCATTGAAACTTGTACCTAGAATACTATAACCTTGAAAGATTGATTGACATATTGTGTATATGAGGAGGGAAAAGAAAAATGGTATAAATTTATAATCATAGTAGAGAAAGGTGAGGGAAAGAGAGAGAAAGTTATTTATCTTAAAAAATGTACAATATTATTATACTACATACATAATTATAGGACAAAAGGAGTGTAACTGTGGTTAAGTTAACACACCCCCAATTATGAAGGGTGTATAATTACTGAGATATAACTGTAAGTTAGTGAGGGCAAAAATATTTGTATAAAAAATTATTTAATTCTGTGTTGCATGCCCCCTTTGTATATTTACTCTCAAGTATTCTAAGTCTTATTTATTAAGCTAGCAACTACATTTTTTTCATTTGAAGTTAAATAGGAGGAGGAGAGTTACAGTTGAGGAGGAAAATTATTGTCAATTTTAAAAAAGGGAGAAAGTGTAGCACGAGCACATAAAAGATTGCATCATCATTTTTTCGTAAAATACTATTTCGGAAAATTTCTAATAAGGATGAGAGTGAATGGGGACAGAGTGAATCGTTTTTAGTCGAAAAATTGATTTAGTATTAAAAAGGAGGAGGATGGTGGGACAAAATGGGCATTTGGAAACCTCAAATGGAGTTTAGTGCAATAGTCAAGGGAGAGAAGAGAGAATTTTTGTGTTGTCAACCCCTTTGGTAAGATAATATCTTGTATGGAAGGGGAAATAGGATCTTTCTCTCTCCCTCTCTAGACTTGATGGGACTCTACATGTTTGGTATCCTGGGAATTTTATCGGAAAGTCAATACAAAAATAGTATCTGAGAGACGTCATGAAATGTGAGGGGAGAGAAAATTATGATGAATACTGTGAGGGTATGTGTGTCTGTCTGTGATGGTTGTTGACCAATCGCAAATCGATGAAAGAAGATGATTATTTTCATTTTATTCTCAAGACAAATAACAAACAGAGAAAGAGGGAGAAAATTGACATTCACATAGTTTACTCAAGAAAATCAAAAAATTGGAGGACATTCCAATTTGTCTTCTTCATTTTTTTAAAAAAAGGCTTTCTCCCTTCTCCCTTAAGAATGGGGAAAGTGGGACAAAAGGTATTCAAGGGAAAGTCGATTTTGGTCAAAAGAAACATTAAAATCCAAACAAGTGACCTCACAATTTTTTCTTCTCATTGTCAGAAATCCTTTCAAAAAATCAAAAAATGACGTCAAACATGAAAATGTATTTCTTTCCCTCTCCCGGTAGTCAATCTTTGTAAAGTGGGGGAATGTCCACTAAAGTTTATTTTTGTCAACTAAATGATTGGCTTCTTCACTGGTTCTTAAAAAAAGTCGTGGGTGAAAAACATGATTGAACAAACAGTAAGGCAGAGGCAGAGTCTTCAAAAAACAATGGTTAAGGAGGTATATCAACAAATTCTCCTCCTTCTCCTCGGACAAACCTCCAAGTCGGTACGGGAGTTGTGGAAATTGAAAATTGACACACAAACATTTTAACGATCATGGTAGAGTGAAGTTAAATTTGATTATTACGAATCATCTTGAGATGAGGGAGAGAGTTCTACACTAATGATACAGTTAAGTGGTTTTTGAGGAGGAGTGCACAGACTTATTTGTATTGACTTGACAAAAGAAAGAGTCGTCAACATTCATGCAGTACAACATTTTGGTATGATTGGGATAGAGAATGCGAATTTGACGATGTGTTTACATTTAGGGAAATACTCTAGAATAGGATACAAATAGAATAGGCATATACAAGGGGACAGTTAAGGTGAATATTGGTGCTACTAACACACACCCACATAACATTCTATTAGTATTAAATTACACAAAAGGGTGCTTGAGAAATCCTAATTTTAATGCTGATTGGGTGGTACAGGATGGATGTTCTTGAATTACTGAGAAAATAATACTTGTGAGAAAAATACCTGTATTATTTACTTTACGCTAAAGAAATATTTCGAAAAGTGTCTCAGATTATAGCACAATGATAAAAGAGAGAGAGAGAGGGGAAAAAATCAAAAGCATATCATAATATTCAAAGCGTAAAGCGTACAGTGATAAATATGTAGTTGATTTGAAGAGAGGGAGAGAGAATTTTTCTCAAACTCTTTTTCTCTTTTAAAAAATATTGAGTTGAATTACAACACTGACATAAAATATGTATACTTACGGATTAAGTAACTTAGGAACATAATGCGGAGAGGGAAATCTCCCCTCTCTCCACTGAACACACACTGAACACTATCACATATCAAATTTTAGGGGTACAAAAAAGACGGAATAGGAAAAAAAATCATCCCCTCCATTCAAACACAAGGCATACAATGAATTTATACAATGTAATAAAATATTGGTCCTAGAATTTTCACATGAAAAAATATAAATTGGGATTTCATCAATGTACTCTGAACATATCTCTGTAAATGTACACTGCATCTTGGCTATGGCCCTAGCAATAAGCCTCCTTCAATGTCCTTACACAGGAACGCACACAAAATGCTTTAAAATGGAATTACACTGTAAAAAGAAATTTTTATTTTCCTTCTCATCCACGTCAATCCTCCTCTTCTTTTTCTTCTTCGTTAGATATCCAGGGGAATGACAGAAATTATGGACAGTGATATTTGCAGTGAAAAAAATATTCAAAGTTTGCACTAGACATTTCTCTAAGATCCATTTTGTCTTGGAGGAGGAGAACAAGACTATAATTAGAAGTGCATTCAAGTTTAGACTGCAAAAATTTACATATTTACATACCGTATTCCTCTCACATACCCCGGGTCTCTCTTACAGCCCGGATCTCCCATATAACCCGGGGGTCCTTCCATATAAATAACATTAGAAGGGCCCCCGGGTTCTAGACCATTTTGGTAGTCAAAACGGATATAACCCGGGGGGTTATGTGAGAGGAAATACGGTATATAAATATCTGGTTATGTAAACTGGGAGAATGGCAAATTGCACAAATTTGAACTAAACTACTCTCCAGGACTCCACACATTATACACACACTGTCACACACACGTAATCCTGTGTCGAGAGAGAGAAGAAGAGGGAGAGAGGGAAAGATGAGTTCTCCCTGAATCCCCTCAACTGTCTTTTCAGTCCGATTGAGTCATAACAATGTGGGGAATGGGTCCGAACAAACAACCGAGTAAATTGGTTCTCTCTTGCAAATGTCTCCTAGCTTTACATAAACACACTTTCACTCTCCTCCTCCTTCTCTCTGGATGAATATGCAAATTAAGAAAGTACAGATCTTTTTGAAATGGTCGAGTGAGGCTCAGGTAGAAATCTTCTCGTCACTCTCTTGACTGGTAACATGGAAGTACAAGGACACAAAAATTGATTTTCTTGTCCTTCAAAAGAATTGAAAAATCTTTTGGACTTTCTCCACTTTCACTGCAAACTTGAAGGGATTCCTTTAATTCTGTTGACCGTGCTTCCTAAATGGATTTCTGTTTTTTTATAAAAAGAATTGTTTCACTTTCCTAAAATTGAACAAGGGAATTTCTTCTTTCACTGTTTAATTAAATTAGGGATTCAACAGCTTAATGCATATCCAAATGTATATTTATAATGAAGAAGGAAACAAATATAAATCCATACATATCTACAAATATATAAAGTATATTTGTGAAAAACCCTGCACATTTTATGAGGAAACCATTGAACGCACACTCGCTAAAAATATCAACACTGAAAAGAAAAACACACACATATCAACTAAGACAATGTTCACACACAAAAAATGACATTGAGATCAACAAAAAAGCATATCAAATTCAAATTCAAAATAAATGGAGATTTGGATCAAAAATACATAAATACAGACACAAGAAGAAAATTTATCCTAGTTTGTAAGACATACACAATTTAAAAGTAAAAGTACGTATGTATACTTGGATGAGAGTGAATGTGACACTTATGAATATAGAGTGAGGCTGAGTGTTTAAATTAATGATAATTTTAATCCTTAGATTTGTAAATGAGTGCTGAGTTTACAGGGGAAGAAAGATTGGGTGAAAAGAATGTTTAATTTATATCCCTCGTCAGAATAAAAATATTCTAGTCAGGTATAATATATTTAAGTTGACACGCTTTAACAAAATTAACAATAAAAAATGTTATGGAAAATTATGAAATATGACAGAAGAATATGAAGTCAGTGAGTGTGTAATCCTACTAGTACATCATAAGTGCATATAAATTATGTAACTGCTTCATGTATTTTAGTAATTTTAGAAAGCCAATCCAAATTATTATGATCAGAAAATAATACGAGTATCAAGAAAAGTTGATTTTAGCTGATTTCTCTTTTTCGATTATAATTATGGCTTAAGAAATTGGATGAAGGGGAAAATAAAGAATTGAACGTAATTTCACGAAAGTGTACACATTGCTGTACTTGACGTGTTAATTGTCTTTAAATTCCTTTCCCTCCTCTCTGTTTGTAGTCCAAGCAAAAAGGAAAACTAACATTTAAGTCAGGTAGACAATGTAAATAAATATTATATATTTACAGGAGGCTTGTAAAATTACATTGTAATTAGTCAAGAAATATGTAAAATGAGGGGACGGGAGTAAAATTAATAAAAATTGTACACTACACACACACATGTATAGAATTATAGCATATCAATCTATTTTATTAATTAACATTCTCCCATTTTTGTCTATCGTCATCATTCCTCTCGTGTCAACTAATTTCTTAAACTAGGGATAATTTTTTCATCCAAGCTTTCGTCTTCTTCTGTACAAGTTACATACCTTGAATACCTAAAGTAGAAATGTAGGCTAATTCTGTGTCGCCTGTAATTTTTAAAACTTATTCTTGTATGTTTAAAATAAATAAGAATAAATAATAATAATTTGACTTGAAGATATTGAAAACAAAAAAGTTTTTACAACTCTCAGACCTCCGCATTAATTGTGATTTTACTCATGTACTTAACAGACAGACATGTATTGCTATACTGGAGAATTGTTAAATTGGGCACCTTTGACATTTTCTTCTTCTGTTTTTCCATGAGTTAAATATGGTAGTAAACAACTAAGATGGCAGTACACATTAATTGTATGACAAGTAGTGAACTAGAATTGTACATAAAAACACAAGAAGAGAATATTTATATTGTAGTGATCGTGTGTAATCTTTACAATAGAGTAGAACATATCCAAAATATCAATTAACTATGTCTCTCTCTCATATCCTATTTTTAGATGTTTGAACAACCAACCAAATTAACAGTCTTTGGATTTAATTAGGTTAAAATATTTATGTACTCAATGGTGAATATGGTGAAATAAAAGAAGAGTTGTAATTGCTTGAATTTTTAATGACTACAAGGATCATTCATTAGAAGATTACATTTTTTTCCTATTTTGCCCGTAAATCCACTCACGAGTCCATGTCGCATAAAATATGTACAGCGTCATTCTAAAGTCACTTCAATTCCTCATTTTTCATTTCCAGAACCGGAATTGATAAAAAGCTCTCATCTAATCATTCATGAGAATCGACCAAAATGGATAATCCATTAGTTTTATTTTTTTGAAAAAATGCATCCGGGTAATTTTGTCTAGAATCTAGACTCTAGATAAAACTTTTTCTGTTGAGTCAACTTTCACTTTTCATCAAATAATATTTGAAACACTTTCACCTACAAATTATTTATCTAGGTCAAAGTAAAAGGAAAATATCAAAAACAGTTCACTTTGTTTCGAATTTTTTTTTAAAAATAAATTCGACTCCTGACTTGATTACATATTGAATGACGTCAATGCCAGTTTCTATCAAAATATTGGATAACCAAATTCGAATAAAAAGGAGCAGAACGTGCAAGTTTTATTATTACCTGTCATTCCCAAATGTTTCACTTACTCTTTGTTGTTGACAAATAAAAAATCATGACCTGCACAACGATGACTACATGCATGGTTTCTGCCAGTGACCTTTTTTCCCCTGGAGAAAGGGAAGAAAAACAGAATGATGCGCAACTCCTGACATGTCTCTGCTGCTTCTGCTGTTGACAGGTTGTTCCATGTTTGGAGATTGTTCTTTCAACAATTTCTGTGAAATACAATTTCAACGGGGAAGAACCATCAAAGGATCAAGTGATAAGTCAAGCAGGATCATATGAGATTTTTCAAATTTAAAAGCAATTTCACTTTCTCTCTCACCACAACATTAGGGGAACAATTGAAAAGATCCTGACATGAATCTTTTTTCCTCTGCTTTCTTTTCAATCCCCACACACAAACCCGTCACTTTCGTCAACCTTTCGTCACGTGAGACTAAGAAAGAAAGCCCCTTTCACTGGAGAGAAAGTTTTTGTCCTCTCATTCCGTTATGTAAAAACACGTATGCTACGATAGTTATCAAAATTATCTGAAGGCTGATTAATTATCTTCAATTTATTCTTGGCATACCAGGTTAATTGCTCCTCGACCCAGTATCTCTTTCCCCTTACATAAAAAATCCAGTTTATGTCCAGCCTCTTCATTTAAAATTTAAAATTTCATTCTAGGGTGATGTGGCTCCAGAAATAATTTGTGCAAAATTTAGAAAAAAGAAATTGAACTGGTGGCCTTGTGAACACTTTCTACTGAGTGAGAAGAGAAAGTAAATTTTTAAATGGGTATAGAACATTTGCTTGTATATTTTATACGAAGAGGTAAGAATAAAAGAAGACGTAAAGAGAAAGTGGTTTCGTTTACTGGCATTTAATTATTTTCTTACTGCTATTTAAAATCTTCCTATACAGCTTTAAATTTATTATGTAGTTTAAACTTGTCCTTGATATGGTGGCCACGAGTACGAGTTGAACTTCTTTACCATCATAAAAATTGAGAATATGGAGTAGCTAACCAGGTTGCCGCCATTACATTTTTAATCTCTCCCTTTCTTGTTTGTGATAAATCCTCCTACACTTGGTCCACTTCAAGCTTTCTCCCTCGTCTCCCCTTCTCCCAGTTTTTTACTTTGTTGGAGGCCGATATGTTAAATCGATGAGTTGAGGAGAAAACCAGAGTAGAGGAGGAGGGCATTGCAACGACCCGATTCTTTCCCCGTATTATTCTCATTTTACTTTCATCAGATACATTGACCTCGTCCTCACACCCACTCCACAAACTCTCATACACACATATATATCTACACTCAATTTACATTACTGCACACACGGACGACTGGGATTAGTATTAAAATTTGAGAAACTGGAACAGTGGACTAATTGCACAAAACGACATACGATATAGAGTCATCCCCCCAGCCATTTTTCTCCCTCCTAATAGGGAGAGAGTCAACCTGAAATTTCTCCTCCTCCTCTTCCTCCTGGCATCAATTCCCTTGTTTCTTTAGTAACATTCAATCGTCGACTGTGAGCTGATACTGTTGAATTTAGCTAGCAAAATATAAAAAACATTTTGTGAAAAAAAGTGAAAAATCCAAATCCACACTTTTCCGCTTTTCCATCCGCAAAATTTGTAGACAATTTTAATTGTGAACAACAGAAGAAAGGGATTGTCATGAAGGAACACTAAAGTGTCCGAAGAAAAAAGAGTTTTACAGCTTTCTCCCTTGTGTTTTATTTTGTTTAATTTGTGTCTATGCTGAAGTTGACGAATACGTGTGCTGTAGTTTGAGCGGAGGCTAATGGTAATGCAACATAAAATTTGTTAATAATAATAGGATGATTTGAGGAATAAATAATTTGTGGGCAGCCAGGAGAAGGGGACGAGTCGGTGGTGACAGAGACGGAAGGGGAGGGGAAGCCGGACGGGATTTCGATAACAGTGACAAAGAGTAGTGATGTAGAAGGGGATAGTAAAAATGAGGAAATAATTTTCCCAGCCAATGAGACTGGTGGACAAGTCAATACGATTGAGACTGAACCTTCTGACACGGCCAATGGAGAAGCAGCTCCCTTCAACACGATCCTAGACGTGAGACAGACACAAAATCCATTTCTCTATTTCTCTCTGTACTTTTAATGTTACCTTCAAAAAAATTGTATTCTCTTCTCCTTTGTATTAACCATCCTCCTTGATTTCTCTCTTTTCCTTTCTCTCTCTCTCTCATGTGGGATATGTCAGTTCCTCTCAGCACTCCTTACAAAAAATTACAAGGAAGCTTTACGACTGAGTAAAACAAGTAAGTGAACGTACCTTCTACATTTTTAATCATGCTTTTAGCCAAAAATGATCTATCCTCGTGTATGTACGCTCATACATTGCCAGAACAACGTCTGCTGTCTTTCATGCTCAACTATACAATTTTTGTGCATGTTAGCCGTCACCCCACACACTACACAGCAACACACACACACACACGTTTATTGACGTGAGTTGAGGAGAGTCATCACAATTGTTTAACTTCCCACACTCCCTTTCACAATGGACCGTGCTGGATACATGTAGACGTGTGTGTGCTTTTCCGGGAGTCTCTTGGAAAAAGTGGAAAAACTAATAATATTGTGTGTGTGCATATTCAGACACTTTATTATTTTATGTAGGGGCTATGCAATGCTCCTCTTGGGAGTAATTATTTATCTTTAGAACTGACAACAGCAGGCAGAGCACGTACACAGTTTGTGCAGTCATACGGACAAGTGTGTGTTTGAGTGGATGTGTACACTGGAAAGGTCAGGGAGAGGAGGGACGATTCTGGGTTAATTTGAAACGTGTCCAAGTCCAATTAGTTCTCAGAAAACATATGAAAGCTTCTCGTCTAATCATAATTCTACTCCTCTACTCTTCTCATGGATTGAGACTCTCAATTTGAGGTTGAGGAAGGGAGAGAGAGAGAAAGTCGTCGTCGGCTCATCACAATTTGATTAAAAGCACACACTCAATTTTTGTTTTTGAGTACACACAATGGCCGACGGATAAGATTTTCCTGGAATCTCCCTTCTTACTTTCATCATAAAAAGAACAAGAATGTCCATGTACTTTGGATTAATTTTTCAGATATAAAACCTAGGCTTTAAGTATACGCACATTTTTTAAATTGTAAATATACCGTAAAACTTCGTAATACAGGCAGTCAGATCTTCAATCATAGTACAGTGTATTAAACGATGTAGAAGAACAAAAAGTTTAATTAGGTATCCCATGTCAGGCAGTAAAGCATATCAAAAATTCATAGCATCATCACAAAATGTTAATTTAATGCAGCAAAAAACAATAATAGAGTACCATATTGACTTCTAACTCTTTTTTCTTTCCATTTTCCCCTAGTTTTGAAATATGAACCGAACAATAAAACAGTTAAAGAATTTTTGAATGTCCTGGAAGAAGTTGTGGCTGGAGGTTTACTGGAAGGTACATTTCTTATCTACTTTTTTAATTATTTTCTCCCTTCATTTCACCTCTTACTAATTCATACAAGATTTTTCAAACATTTTTGCATCATTTTTTTAAAAATTACAACAATAACAGACAGCTCGGTGTCATCCGCCTCATCCGCGTCTTCCGGTTCCTCCTCATCCTCCTCTTCTTCTTCCTCCTCCTCAGACACAGAGTCCAGTTCCAGTTCTTCCAGTTCGGAGAGTGAGTCAGAAGAGACGGGTTCCGAGTCGGAAGGAGGAACTACAGAGAGTGAAATTGAGGAAGCCCTAGAAATCTCCATGGCTTCAAAATGTGGGAAAAGACATCATCACCACCATCATCATCATCCTCATCGTCATTCCCGTCCAATGTCCACCGCAAGTACTACAACAGTGACGACGATGACCCGGACCCAACCCAACTCTGCCACATCAACAGATACATGTGCAACAGTGGCCGCAATCAGAAGATCCCTCTTGGCCTCAAAATCCTTGAGTGGAACATCCTGTAAGAATTCAATCTTCTCATCCCTCCATTCAACTTCATCTTGTTCCACTTCTGACATGTCCACAATCCCAACACCAGAAGAGAAACGATGTCTCTTGACCTCCGCTGCTACTACAACCATCAACTCCATGCTCAGTCACTGCAGACATGATCAGTTTGGATCTTCTCTCACCATAACTTCAATGACGTCATCATCATCCACTTCTTCCTCCTCCTCTGAGGAGACCACAGATGATGGATACTCCTCTTAAAATTTCATACAAAACTATTCACCGATCTCTACCTCCTCCAAAAAAAGATGATGACTTGGATATAAAAAGAGAGAAAAATATTAGATTGTAGACTCAAACATATTTCACTCCCTGACGCGTTTCTGGCCCACATTTTCCCTTAACCACATTTAATGTCACCCACTGTGGACACCCACACGACCAGAATAAGAAGAAAGAAAAGAGAAAGAGAGAGATAGAAAAAAAACTTTTTAGCACCCATAAAACTTTCCACTCTACTTTATTTTGAACCTCCACTTTTGTAATCTACCGTTACTCCATCCTTCATCATCCTCTCATCTCCTCCTCCGTCCTGACTTCCAGTTCCTAGAAAAGGAGACTCAATTATAATGAAAAAGAATTAGATTTCAGAGGAGGAACTCACGGACTGAGCAATCAAAATTATGATGATGACACACACCACCAACAGCCATGCTGAGAGCTGCGACATTAAAACCCGAAATGATAACAAACTAATTATTATACACATGTACATACACAATGATGAGGGTGAATTATACATGGTGGAAAAAGACTTTGTGTGTGTCTGTGTGGAAGGTTAAGGAACAGACAGTGGGATGTGTGTGTGTGTAGTGTGTGTGTGATGATGATGATGATAAAGTAGAAATTGTATGGCTGTCTTTTTGACTGGGAACATTTTGACTGTTCTGTAACACTAAAAAACTTAATGTATATTAATGAGTTATGTAATTGTGTGGATACGAAATTATTATGTATGTACATCCGTACATTCACTCCATTCACAAACACACATATGTACATATATACATCTGTACCACAATGTGAATAAAAGTACATGTTTTCCAGAAAATGTTTTGGCGAATGCAATTTCATACATAGTTAAATACAGTAGTTTATTCGCTTAGTCATGGTCGGAATGACTGGACGGACGGAACACGTTCCATGATCCAACTCTCAGGGAAATCTCAGAAATCTCCTGTTGTTCATCACTATCACAAATTCTGTTTGTCCAACTGGAAATGATCAAAGTGTGTGTGTGTGCCATGTGCGGTGTGTAAATGCATCCATCATTTGCATGACTCGTAGACTTTTGTAGACAAAGAAAGTTGTATAATAATAATAAATACACATGTCGTCCTAGTCATTATTATGCAACACATTAGATCATTAGATAACACACACACACACATGGAGAGAGTGTGAAACGAGTTCTGAGTATTCCACAAAAACTGAGTCTCTTCTCTCAAATCCAGCTACTCTGTTTCCAGTCATCCAGAATGAATGTCAAGTTGTGTCAGGGCCTCCAGAGTTCCACACACACACACACACACAGCGGCTAGTCGATGGAATCTTGGTCCAGGAGTGAAGGTTACACAGAAGCAAAAGGACAGACATAATAAGATTCTGCCTTACAACTAACATCATCAGAGCTAATTAAAACAAAATATTTTTCTTGTGTCTTTTTTGGTGTCAGAATTTATTTTTTGTGTTTGTGAGACTCACTAAAGTAGAAAACTCAATATTCCAATGTCAGCCGGCAACCCAAGTTTGCATTTCTAGATGTGATCATAGCATGAACTTGAGATGCACTCACTTGGATGCACACCTTACCTTCCAATGACGTCATCATCTTGTCTCAGTCCCATGAGGTTACGTAGGAAAGGTTGAGACTATTCGAGTGTGCAAGGAAGGAGGAGGCTCGAGTGTACAAAAATGAGGATTTTGTCATTTAATAAAAACTAATTAGGTTTTCTCTCTCACTAGTAAAAATGCACTCAACAGAGAATTTTGTTATTTGATTTGATGGAAAACATTTTTTCACCATAAAAAATGGAACCGGCTAATATACATTGACTAACGAAGTGTGTGTTTGTGTGAAGGTAATGAGTTGGTGTGTACACAAGGACATTTTATGTGGAAAACTTGATTGAATTTTGATCTCCAGTGTCATTTGTATTAATAAATGAAGAAAATGGTCAGATTCCTCAATACTTTTTTTTCCTTCTCTCACTGACTTTTATGTAATATAAAGTTACAGTTGACGGGAAGAAATACGAGATACCAGTTATGCAAACGAGTTTATTCGTGGTCAGGCTATACTGGTCTCCTCTCCGCTGTAAGAGAAGACTAGTGGAGATAAAAATATTAATACATAGTGTATCAATTAATTGAACGCAAATTATGGATCTGGTGAGTAGAGAGAGATAGAGAAAAAATAGACTTGAATTTTCATTATTACACAAGATCATACAATTTCATTATATAATCCACAATTTCATTTCACTCCTCCAAGTATCACTCAAACTGAAAATGCCTCGTGGAAGTTAATTATTACTACTGTTACACAATGCAGTCAATGCAGTTTAATTGTCTTTATTTTTAACTATAAATAATTAAAATCCATTCGACTACTGTATACATGTATAGTTGTGACCAGTAACTCTTTTAAATAAACTCGCATTCTTATATACACAGTTTTTTCCTTATGTATACAATTTTTTTTGTAAAAAACCGTTTTTAAATTAATCCCATGATCGGCGAGTCGCTTTGTATTTTTTTCTTATCTTTCTCCATAATTAACTGAGACCCTCCTCCCATTTTTTACCCCGTCTACGACGCACGTCTAGGGCGTAATTAAATTTCCATTCTTTTTTTAAAACTTAATTTCACAAGTGTGGCTCCGTCCTGCTGTACCTCAACTAGACACACATATAAACACAAAATAGGTCAGGATAGAGTATAAGGAATAAAAACTAATAATAATCTTTTTTTTTTTCATAGTAGTACTTCATTTTTTTCCCACTTCTCATACAGATTAAATGACAACTGTATTCACTCTATCTCTTTATCATGACTGTTGACTGTTTGCCAATGCAAGTGGATGAGAGAAGACTTTGTTTACATTTGTAAAGTTGTACGAGCCTCCTACTACTACGAGGAGGAGAAGGAAAAAAAGGCGATAATGAAATTTGCATATTTTTGATCTGCAACCCCAGTAGAAGACAAGTTGAGCCATTTTTTCCTGCCAGCTGATTGGAATCTAAGCTCAAATCCCAATTGACAACTGTGTAGGGAAGACACACACACAAAACATCATCACAGACACAACTACATGTGTCAGGAGAGGACATGATGAAGAGGAGGACGATATTATTGTTGATTTGATGAGGTGCTAATTGTCAGTGTGATTATTGTAATGAGGAGTGAGGAAGGATGGAGGGAGGGTGGAGTGTGAGACTAATTTGCTGTGACCAGGAGCAGTATTATGGAGACACGTCACAAATTATTAATTTTTGAGAAGACAAGGGGGGAGGAGGAGATGTGTTTGAACTAGAATAAAGTCTAAACACATTTGAGAGGAGGAGGATAAGTTTTTTTCCCATCGTTTGTGTTCTCAGGAGATAATGGGGAGGGATGGTGTGAAGGAGGGAAGATTGTTTGTACCAGTGGAGAGTGTAAAAGTGTGACTGGGGTTGTTACTTAACTTTGTTGACTTTACCTGTGTGTGTGACTTGTGAGCTGGGGAGAGAGTGTGTGTGGGTGATCCAGTTGTTTTCCATTGTGAATGTTGTAAACACACACACACACATTGTGTCACACAATAAGGATCTGTGTGTGTCATTCCCCGAACACGCACTGTCTCTCAAAGTATTTGTAGTGTCTCCTCCTTATTTGTTTGTCTAATAGTAAGAGTGTGAGGACCAGAGTGTGATCAATCAAGAAGCCGGTGGATAGTGAAGCTCCTCATGAGACTCAAGTCGAAAAGTCAATCTTCTCCAGTTCTCATGTTTCGGAAGAAGTGAAAGAAAAAGTGTTCACTAGATTTTAATTAGGGTGTTCCATGGTCATTCAAAAGAGGATTTTTGAAAAAAGAATAGAATAGAAAGATGGAATCTGTACTGAATACGACGGGGACGGAAGTTTTGAAGGATTTGGGCAAATTTTTTTACTTGGTTCCTCCAACAGAGAGAAGTTATAAGGATGTCCGGGATGTCCCTTACTACACGGCTGAAGTGAGTCAATATTTTTATTGTCTACAGTTATGACAGGTTAAGTTTGCGAAAATATTTCACAAGAAAATGGTATTAAGTATTTTTATATTCAAAATCGTGACTGCGTGTACGAAAGAGAATTTGAGGAAAGAAGTGTAAGGAAAATTTGTCTACTAATACTATCCTCTATTAGTGATCTAGAAAGGAAATAATTAAATTAAATGGAATCTCACAATGATTGAGTAATTTCTTACAAACAAAAAAAAATTTCCCCCACAAACATTGAGAGTAAAGATAATAAATC
>WJFB01002052.1:0-22917 GCA_009870185.1 Pygmarrhopalites habei
TACCCTATGTATTTACATGTTAAAACATAGGGTATGCTCCTCACCGGCCCCACCCGGGTTCTAATTGGTCATTTACGGTATTTGTCTCTCTCCCTCTCCTCTCCTTCCCTTCTTGAATCTTTTCTACTCTTAAAAGGGAACATATTCATTGGATTGCATGAGAGTGGATCCGAGTTAGTCTTTTACACACACAAAGACGAGTTGCAAAGCGGCAAAAGAAGTTTGGAATCAAACAAATGTCCAGCAAGATTATGCAGATAGTAGAATTGATTAGCATTCGCAGTTGTATTGTTCTCCAACTCAATGTACTACACGTACATACACACAAGTACACACACAGGTTGAGACTCTTGTGTAGAGTAGAGTCGCAGCGTGTGTGTGTACATGATAGCAATTACGAAGCCCAATAAAAAGGTAAAAAAGTCAAGTAAAATGTTGGTGAAGGTACAAGATGAGGGACGGTGATACCTACCTCACAATATGTAAATCCACATGTCAAGTCGAGACAATCGAACTTTAGAGCTAGATTTTGATGTTTTTGAACGTTTGACGAGAGTTGATTGATCCAAATCTCTCTCTCTATCTCTCACTCTCTTTGATTCTTATCATTTTGGTCTGCATCATCCTTGGTGTGTGTGGATCTTTTGGCGTTGTCATTTGTATCTTTGTGTGTCTGTTGATGATTAGTCATGACTAACTACCCCATCTTTTCCTTACCTCTTCTTTTTTGCGATTGCATTGTGCACTAGGTTTGTAATTGTGTGTGTGTGTGGTGCCAAGTAGTACGGATTATGGACTCATCTTTATTCCTTGCAAAGGTTACACACACACTCTCTCTCTCTATCTCTCATGTACAATTGTCCGACATTGGCAATAGGCGAGTAAGTAATGAGCTGATTTACGTTGTCACGGACTAGTTGGGGTTACTCTTTCGTAATAGTAATTGATTGACCAAAAAGAAGTGCTCGGTGGGACTTGACCATCATTTTGGGCGATCCTGCTCCTGTCCTTTCTGTCCAAGTCTCCTTTATCCAATGAACGACTACATGGAGTCTGTCTCTCTCTCTGTTTTGTTGATGTGTATCGAGAATTTATTGATCATTCTTCAACTGACTGTTGACTGCTTTATTCCCTCCTTTTCTCTCTCTCGTGTGCGTGCGTGTATTTGTTTTTTCACTGTTCCATTTCATGCTCTAACATACACAAGAGAGAGAGGTTGCATCCTTCTTGAACTCTGGAATGACACATTTCCAGAAGATGAGATAGGGTGAAAAAAATTTACCATATCCATGTCAGTCTTGACAAGATGCATGCGTAGCGTAGTGCCAGCCAACTACTGCAATTGAGGAGCAAAAAGGTTGATTGCACGAGTTGGATAGGAAGATAAGGGAATGGAGGGAGGGGAAGAGAAAAGAGAGGAAAATTGGACAAGTCCCCTTGATTCATCTTCATTAGGATTTAGGTGGGATCATTAAAACAGCGTTGGATGAGATGAGACAATACACTAAAAGGACAGAGGCAGGCGGAGGGAATTGCAAGGTAGGATCGAGAGACAATACAAAGTTGTCAATTGTATGTGTGAGTGTGTGTGCGTGTGTGTGTTGTTCTTGTTTTGTTGTGTTGTATTGTGTGTGTCTGCTCCCTATTTATCGTTCGTCAATCTGCCGAGAGTTTTTTTTTAGCCAATTCTCTATGTAAATCAACTCAAGTTTGATGATAAGACAAAAAAAAGTTTTTTTTCTCTCTCTCTCTCTCTCTTTCCTCTTCTTCTCTTCCCATGTAAAATTTACATGAGTTTTGGTGTGGACCTCCTTTAGTCCAAAAAGTTCATTTGAGAATGACAGAGGGAAACTTTGGCCATTCTTATTCGTTTCCATTTTTTCTCTCCAACATATCCTATCATTTGGAATGGCCTTCGGCTCAAGTCAATTCAGTGTTGATTTCTTTTCAACACCCAAATGTCCATTAGCCATTCAATTATCATTTATTTGTTTGCTTGGATTATACTTTCCATTTTGAGCGACCATTTATTTCATTCATAACATATGATTACAAAAAAATAGCGTACATCTGGGAAGATTTGCAAATGCTTGTGTGTGTGTGTTTCCTTGCAAAAAGTTGAGATGAAATTGTAATTTTTGTGTGGCTAGCATCTCGCCTCAAAGTAACTTTGAATTTTAATCAAAATTAACCCTCAAAAATATCTCCTGTCCGCCTGTGTTAAATTTTTAATAAATTAGCATGAATCAAGAAAGGGAGAATGGGTGAAAAATATTTGCGAGGAAAAAATGATGAGAGTTTAAACAAAAGTTCCGGACAGGTCGGGTACGCGGGGTATGCCAAAACAAAACGTTGAGAAAAAAGTCATAAAAGGATGACATCATTTAACTTGACACGCTTAATTCTCTGCCCTCCCTTATTTTATAATAAACCCTGTTTAAAAACAGGGGTCTTCATTCTCCACCTCCTCCCTCTATTTTTTGTATTTAAATAATATATCATTCAACAACTCAGCACTCGTAAGGTAATCGTTTTGGAAAATTAATAAATGTAAGATTTATGAATATCTGAATGCCTAAAGGTGGTTGTGAAGTGAAGCAAGGAAAAAAGGACCAACTTAACAAGGCTTGACTTTATGATTCTGAAACCTTTACTTTTATTAATGACATTTCTCTGTGGGGGAGAAAAAATTCATGGCAAATTTGAACAACACACACACACATCCACACACTGTCTCTTTTGTCTCTACCTTGACTTTCATAATAAAAATGTGTGTGTGTGTGTGTACCTCTTGTTTCCTCCTCTCCCTCTCCAGGGTTGTAACGTAACATTTATGTATGTGTATGCAAATGTACACAGACACACACACAAACTGAACGTCCCCCACTTTGACTATTACAACGTAATGTTTATGCCTTTTGTGAGAGAGAGAGCGTGTGTGTGTGGTATGGGAGCAAGCAGAGTTGAGCAGCGTGTATAATGAACATTGTGATGTATGACTTGAAGCCAAAAAAGGTTAGTTTTACACACTAAAACAGCAACATTAACATTTGTTTCCAAACGCATAATATTCTCTCTCTCTCTCTCTCTCTCGTTTCATCTCTTCAAGAATCTTCCTTGACTCTCCATCCTCTACATCAAGCTAAAAATCTGTAATATAATAAATGGATTCGCCTGGAAGGAATCAAATGTTGCTCTTTCCCTCTCCTCTCTTTCTCCTCTTTTCCTCATGGTCCCATACACAATTTTATGTGAGGACGGGAGAGGAACATTTACAAGAATCACTTTAAAGTTTGACATCGTGTGTGGAGGGAGGGAAGTATTGGGCACATGGATCTACTGTGCTTAATACGTGTAATGATGTCTGGTTTGTGAATGTGTGTGTGTGTGTGTGTGTGTACGTCCGTTATAATGGGAAACTATAATGTTAATGCCAAAGTCAATTCCACGGGCTGGAGCTCAATGGCAAGGTTTTTGCATCTTATTTTCAACCATGCAGATTGTCCTCCCTCCAAACACATTCTCAAGCTCCTGCCTTTCCCAGTTCCTTCCTCCTTTCTTGTGTGTGTCCGTGTATGTGTGTGTATGTGTAGAATAATCAGAGATGGAATAAGGATAAATGGCCTAGGGACTGCTAGGCAAATACACACACACAACATGAGAAGTATGATATGTTGCACACACGGCGCTCATGAAAACTCGTGTACTTTGTATGAGGAGTCGTGCTCTCCTCCACATTCCAATCGTTTATCCTTTTAATAATCATGGGATGTAAAGTGTGCAGTAGCCTTAACTCTTATTTATAAGCATTCATAGACAGACAGACAGAGAAAGAGAGAGAGAGACAATCAGGGTAACAGGATAAAAGGGATGTAGAAAAAAAATCGTCTCATTTTTTATTACCTTCTCTTCTTTCTCTCTCTCTCTCCTTGTCTTGTGTACTTCAGGTTTCTCATGGTGAAAACATTCCATGGACAAGAGTTTAGTCTTTACTCCCATCTTCTTATGTAGTTTTCCTACATCAGAGCTAAGCTCCAGTTTGTTGCAAATTTGTGTGTACATTTGATTCCCTTGCAAATTGGTTATGACAGTGCCCAAATTTGGAGGAGAAAAGTGTAATGAAAAGGAATTCTCCGTCGTTCAAAGGATGAAGGTACAATTTTTTACTTGTAAGCAAATAATATTTTATTTTTTGAAAAGAGGGGATAAAAAAATCAAGTTCATGGCAATTTGTCATGGCTGCAATTATCAGTGAAAAGAATACTGTTCATATTTCACAGGTTATTTGTACCTTACACAAATATACTATTGTGTATTTTGAAGTATGATTTTCCTTTGTTTTTGCCATTTCTCCACACACACACTCATACACTACTGACCTTCACGACGGCGTCTCAAATTCTACAAAAACTGTGTTACGAGTTTTGCATAAATAGAATGAACATTTAAAGTCTCATTAAGGGAATTGTGTTATGAATTGTCAAGTTGAAGTTATATATTTTTTTCTTTTCAAACCCATAGCCAATTAGAGCTTCACTGTGAAGAGAGATTTTAATGTGATGACGAAACACACACAGTGTGTCCATATAAGATTTATACCTCTTTACTATATAGAGTTCACATACATTTTGTATATGTGGATTATACCGTTCGATGTCTTACGAATTGAGAGAGAGAGAGAGAAATACAGGACGAAATGACATAGCGTCGTCCGAATGACACCATAATACCCAGAAAAATTATGCACTTCTTTTGCACATAATCAAACACACTTATGCATGATCAATCCTACTCTCCTGTTCTCCTTCCAGACCACCAGTACCTAAAATGTGTAAAATAATATTTGTCTACATGTATATTTGGACAAATGAACAATGGAAGTAGAGAATGACATAAGAATTGTGTTTTTTGCACACACACTCACACTCACACAGTATCTTGACTGTGGGTGACGTGTTGCATCTTTTTTCTTTTTTTAAACTCATCCATACTCTCCATATTGTGTGCTACATTGTGCACGATCACGACTTGAACACTCATCGTTCTGTCCGTCCCTGTGTCTGTGTTGTGTGTGGTTGTGAACGACGACTGTGGACAACAAAAAAAAATGACTATGTTGAGTCTCTCTAAGGTTTTCCGCCTTCGGTGGTATCAAGAGAGAAGATATAAAAAAAAATTGCAGGGATTAAGCATATTTTTTGCATTTCTCCCTCTCTCTCTCTCCCATAGGAAAAAGGATGAGATCACTGAGAAGGGAGTTTTTTTTTCATATTCAGGACTGAACCCGGCGGGTGCATCACATCTCAGTCGTTCGTCATCATCATCATCGTCTAATACAGTGGTAATCCTTCTCTGGGCTTTTTCTTATCATCTTATTTTTATTCGTCTTCTCTCTCTCTGTCTCTGGCTTCGTGAACGTGAAGTCAGGAGAAGAGGAGGGGAATTTCTACAACTACCGTGTACAGTGTACAATTTATTGAAGATAAAGTTACTCTTTCAGTTTCAGGCTCTTAGTGAAAATACGAGTTTGACTCGAGACAAGAGACACACGGGACGGAAAGTACGTAAGGGAATAAGAGCAAGGAATGTGGATTGTAGGGAGATAGGACAGGAGCTTGAAAGGCTAAAAGCTTCAAGAAGAAGAAGGTGAGGCATCATCACAGAAGAGAGGAATCTACACAGTGTGTGTGTATATACGTGTGTGTGTGTGTGTGAATCTTCATCTTTATCAAGTATCACAGTAGGCTGACTCCTGCCTGCCCTCTTCTTGTTCATCTAGAGAGAAAGAGAGGAGATTCATTTAATTTTTAAAATAAAGTTCATTGTAATAACCCTCTCTGATTTGATTCATGTGTTTGCCAGTACGAGAAAGAGGGAAAGAGAGAAGAGAAAACGTGTGTACTTGTTACATTCTTTCCTCCTCTCACTCTCTACTAAGATAAAGGGAAAAAGGTTCACCAAAAGAGTCATCGAGTCATCTTTCATCGGTGGTCATTTTCCTGTTGGGATCTTTGGCATTTGAGGGTGGATGAGAATTTTAGAAGAAGAAGACAACAAGGAGTCAAGTTTGCTGTGATTGTAATGTAGTGAATTTGTAAAATATGGTGTTGGCCATTCCTTTAGTTTCCGTCGTTTTTCCTCTTCTTCTTCGTCGATCTTCGTCGTCGTCGATCTTCGTCGTCGTCGATCCTCGTCGTGGTTGATGTTGAGGAGTTTTGCCGTGGAGGCGTTTCGCAAGGCCGATCATAAAAATTTGCATTCGTTCGTGGCTCACCTACGTTTCTGAGTGTATGATCAGCACGATCAGCACTCTCTACATACGTGTGTGTGTGTACATTTTATATGATAATCATGTATAATGGATTGAGGGATGTACACAACTAGGAGACTAGGAGTATAATACATGTTTTGATTTTTGCACTATATGTTGTTACCCCTCCTAATGTGTTCCCTCCTGCCTTCGTCAACTTCAACTTGGACGTTCGCATCATAGCCTCATGGCATAATAATTTGCAAGCCATTGGGGGGGAGAAGAAGAGTGAAGACGAATGACTTTTTTATTCTGTACGGCATCCAACACACACACTCACACACACTGTCTCTCTTGTACAGATATCTACACAAACTCTGACTCTGGTTGAGCGTTTCTACCTCAAAATGTATGCAAAACTGAGACTCTTGTACCTGTGCATGTATATTTATACATTGCTAATGGATAAACAAAGTCAAGATTGGCAAAGACGAAACATCAAACAGATAGTTATATCCCAGAGAGAGAGAGATAGCCTAGCATGTGTATAGATGACTGTGCAATAGGTTTTTGGACGATGGCTCAAAACGGCAGCCCTGCCTTGTCTTCACAGACACACACACTCCTCTCTCTCTCTCTGATAGATGTTGTTACCTGATCTTTGTTGTTGTTGTTCCTCCTAACTTGATACATTATCATTATACACTGAGAGTGTACAGTCATCCATTCCTCTCCGCTCACTAGCCTCACCAATCATACTTAACAAACAAGGAGACGGAGAAGAAGAAGAAGAAGTCAAGTCAAGTCAACTCTTGTAATATTAGTTCCCTCTTCTCTTCTCTCTTGTACTTCAATTATTGTTGTTGCAAATTTCGCCAACTATTCACATTCTATAAGTGTCTCCACTTACATGGTGTGCTCAGCAAATATATCAAGAAAAAACTATAACATTTAACCCGGCCACTGCACTATACAGTTGTACTGTCCTCTCAATTGCCATTTAATAAAATTTTCTTTAAAAATTTAAAAGGATACTGTGAATAGCTGGATTTTGTGTTGTGTGTGTTTGCAAACAAGTTAAATAATATTATCCACACACACAGTCACCCTCACAGAAGTACAGTACACAAAAGAGGGCTATTGTGTAGGATTCTGACGTAGGGGCTATTCAAAGGATTGTGAGGGATGTAAAGTCAGTGTTCAACTAGTATAGTGTGCAGTTGAAATAGTGTGGCGTCTGGGTAAATAAAATATAACACCCGAGTCTATTTCAATTGAAGTTAAGGTTATGCCTACATTTGTGTGTGTAGGCTTGTGCTTAAAGTGTTTTCGCATCGCTAAGTTTGAACAGAAAGTGCCAATGGACTTTACTTCTTCATCTCCATCATCTTTTTCTTCGTTAGTTCAGTCGTTCGTGTCCTCATGATCCGCTGAGGCTTCCTCTACGACTGCTAAGCAAAGTTAAAAAAGCAAAGCCTTCTCTATAGTTCCTTTCATCTTTCCACACACACACACACAGACACACACACACACACTTTGGACTTCCTACATAAGTGTGTACAAAACAATAAGAGTTAAATACATAAGAAGCCTCCACTACATGCTCACGTACATTTAAACAGTGTGTGTAGCTGTGTGTGGAAAATATTAGTGTAAATTGCTCACATGTGACTTCACCCTTCTTCTCATCACTCCTCTTGTCTCCCTCTCTATCCTTCTCTCATCAGTGAGTCTCTTGTGGAAAAAAATCCCAATCCTCCTCCTTCAACTCACCTCCCATCTCTCTCAAGATTATAGTTGTATTGATTTCAGTCAATCAGTCATTTATGTGTTTGTGAACAAGTTGAAAGTACAAAGAGCACTTGTGGTTATTCTCCTCTCCTAATCTTTTTATCCATTCCCCTCTTTTGTACACTCCTCTCTCTCTCTCCTCTGTAATCTCTGTAGCTCTTGGAATGTGATCAAACTGTAAGAGCATTCTTTTGCACAAAACACTCCTATTAAATTATCCTTTTTTCTCCTTTTCTCTTCTCCTTATTTTCTGGTGGTTCTGTTTGTGTGTTTCTTTTACTCGTTTCAAAATTTCCATTTTTTTCTCCAAAAAAACCTCACACTTTGGATTGTGCAAAAATTGGAAGTGAGACAAGAAAAACTGTGCTTTCATCATTTCCTCAATGACCACCACCACTACACTTGTGTGTGTGTGTGTCTGTAGTGTTTTTTGTGAAAGAGGGTGAGTGTGGAAGTGTGTGTGATCTGTCCATGTATCCTAGATTTTTTTGTGTACTCTCAGTCACACACTCTCTACCCCAATTTGTCCCAGTGTTGAAAAGTCACGTGCGTACTCCGTAATTGAAGTTGAGAACGGGATTAACCAACTTATTGTTAAATAAATGATACCCAGAGCCTTTGCCCCAGCAAAGGAATAATAATCACAACGACAACAACAACCCATCAGGAACAAAAGCCACACAGTCATCATCATCCTTCACCTCCCAAAATAAAAAAAATCATGCACAGGAATTCGGCAAGGAGTTCGCGAAAACGCGGTGTCATAAATGGTACGTGTTGACATATACACAATATACATAATAGAATACATACAATTAAAAATGAGTGTCAGAGGAGACGAAGAGGAGGTGGAGGTGAAAAAAAAAATATCATAACTTTTATAATTTATTTTAAAATGATCGTAAAGTGAGTAGTTACTCATACCCATATAATAGTTTACACTGTTCGGACATTATGGTCGTATTTCAATTTTTATTGTCTTCCCTTTCAACTCGATCTTTGAAGATCTGAAAGACACTTCACAAACACAGAGAGAAAGAAAGAGACCGTACCGTATTTTTTACACTTTATCCACCCACTCTGTGTACATATTAGAACGAGTGTGAGAGTGAATGTGTGTGTGTAATCACATTAAATTTTTTTTGAAAACAATAAAAAGGAAGGGATAAAAGAAGAACAATGTGGACGCTAATCTTTTTTCTAAGAGGAGATAAATAGTGAATGGCGTTCACAGAAAAATGACAACACACACAGCTTGTGTATGCTCACAGAGATTTATTAGCCACCATTCCTTCATTATTATTTATTTCAAATTAACTGGCTCACATACTGTACTGTGCTGTAGACGAGGATGATGATGGTCCAAGTCCGTGTCAAGTCATCCACTTGTTTTTTTTTGCACTTGTTATTTAGTTTGAAAATTATACATATGGGATTTCAGTAACATTAAATCACCTGTTCACATGACTTGTCGCGTCAGGTTCTCCAATTCCTTCCATACTTTGTGTGTGTATTTGTACTTTCATGTGTGATGTGTGTGTGTGTGATACATATGTTGTTTGCCGTCATGGCCTGGGCTTGACATGACTTTGAGCCCTACTTCGCCGCATGTGTATGCTAATAATGATAGTTAACTTTAGCGCATTTACTCTGTTCGTAATGAGTAATTTTTTCCAAGGGTTTGAACTCCCATCAGTAACAGAGAGAGAGAGAGAGAGAGAAGGTGAAGCGTTATCTTTGGACTGTATATGTGTGTGTACTCTTATTTTCTTTATTTTTTTTAACGCTTGACATAGACGTCTAGCACAAATTGTTTATCTACACTGTAGACTCTACAGTAATGATATATATGTACGAGTGTACCATATTGACTCAGAAAAATTTAAATGGACGTTAGTTCATGTATTCATTTAAATTTAAATAATCAAAATCACATTTCGCAAATGTATAACCTTCTCAGGAAGGTGTAGCTGAGAGAGAGAGAGCTTAACTGTATGATCTACGAATGGACGGTTTTGTGATGTGATGCGGGGAATAAATTTGAATATGAATTGATTTTTGACTACACTTACTTTTTCTACAATTATAATACATGTGTACTCAGATGCACACACACAAACACAAACAGACACACACGGAGAGCAGTTAATGTGTACATTCTTTCCAAAGGCTAGTTAACCAGTGTGTATTAGTGTGTGGACCAACAATATTTTTACATAAGAATGTTCAATTTTTTTCATGAAAATGTATGCAAAATTATGAAGTAGTATTCTTTTTTTCTTGCAATTTAATGCCTTTGAGACTCATGTTTATTCAATCCGAAAGGATGATCATCATCATAATAGTTGTGAGGGCCCAGTTTAACACACACACATTGATATAAATATATGGAAATTGAAAATTACAGCTAAAAAGAAAATTTCTTTCAAAAACAATTTCCCTAACGATGACATTATACACTTTAATTTTCTACTCTACACACTATAAAACTCGGAAACTTTAAAGCCGTTCACTAACAACTACTGCACTGACATTTGACTGTCTGGATCCTGGGTTGGAATAATGTGAACTCTTTAACTGTCAATTAGATTGTCACAGTTAGTAGAATCCACTTCTTGTTCTACCTATACTTCGTTGTCCTCTTGTCTAATGTCATGTCACACTGCCAAGGAGGAACAAGGAAAAAAGTATAAATGAAAAAAACACGAAATGTTGCTAATGGAATGTATCATTAGGGAAAACAACAACATTTAAATTGTACATTCGACACAGAACCACCTTTAGCGTGTTGATAAAATTGATTTTCAACCAAATCAAAGTATCACCATTACCTTTATTCTCAGGGTGTGTGTGTGTGGAGTCATAAGGAGTACAACTTATATTATCTAATCAACTTTTGCATAAATGCAATTCACACACACAACACAAGAAACATGTGGAGTGCATGTGGATAAATGAGAAAACAATGTTTGCTGAAAGAGGATACCTAGTGAGGATCGAGGAGGAGAGTTGAATATTTTTTTTTCGAAATAAAATTTAAATAAGATTGACGTATGTAAATGGAAGGGAAGGTAAACGACGTCAAGTGGTGTCTTCAAACACAAATTTAATGAGCTCTCTGGTGAAGTCAAGCAGAGGAATCAATTAAAAAGGATTTGAAATAGCCAATAAATGGAAGCTAATGTCATCGTCTCATTAAACTAGTCACCTGCACTCATCTAGTCTACAACAGCAGCAGTCCACACACACACACCCTCCACACACGCACACATACACATAGCAGTGTGCACTTGTATTGTTGGGTATTTGTAAGTAAAGTTCCCTGTTGGAAAGACACACAATTGTTTATACACGTCAATGTAGGATAGGGATGAAGAGGAGGGGGTATAAGAACTCATTAAATCGTAAAACATAAGTAAGCCTTAAATGTTTGAATCTAATCTAGCAAACTCAATCTTTCACTTCTTCTTATTCAATCAGTTGTTTTCTTGTCCTGCATCCCTTCCCTGTGTAGAGTGTATGTGTGTGTGTGTCTTTTTTACAATTCTTTCATCTCATTCCATTGCTACTTGAATTTCCAATTACGACCATTTAACCATTTACCATTTGGAATTTCCAGGTTGTGATTCAATTCTAGGTACACCGATCCACACTCACACAGACACACATAAACACACGTCACATACATACACATGGCTAGATGTACAATACACGCGGGTATAATGACAATCAATTGAATTCAACCCCTTGATGGAGACTTGAAAAGCTTTTTCCTCAAGTTGTTCCGAGATTCGTGAATGGCTCTTCTGGGCTCTTGGAAACATGTTTTCCTGAATTGCTCTTTTTTCCCTCTTCTTTCTCTCCCTCCCTCCTCGTCTTGTGTCTGTCTCAGAGTCTCAGCACAGACACAAGAAATCCCTGGGGAAGTCTCCGTAGGATTCCCTTATTCCACCATGTAGGTATGCTGTAATGTTATGTATGGACAAAGGAGGGGGGAAAAGAGTTTGAAGACAAGACGAGATCCATCGACTGTTCCTCTTTCCAAAATCTTTTTCTTTTTTCCTTTTGTTCTTTTCTCCCCCTCTCCTCCTCTCAAGATTCTCCTTCCCCGTTTTTATCAACTTTTCTCGATAATAACTTTCAAATCATTTGCTCAATCTTGTGCCCTCTTTGTCCCGTCTTTTTTTTGTACTTTTCCAATTTTGTCTCCTTCCCCCTTTCTTTTGAAAGTTAGTGTGTAATTTAATTATACTTATTGGCTCAACCAATATACATATTAAACTGTTAGATTTGGTTTCACTCCACTTCAATCACACTGTCAAAGATAAATTAGGTACGGTACACAGTACACACAAACAGGATTATGAGGGCGAGAGTGTGGGAATCACAATTTGCTGATGTTACAATTCACAAATATTTTTATTTGACGTTTGCACGTTCATCCTTCCATATATTCCTTTTAGTGCAAAATTCATACGGCATTCATACTAGCATGAGAAGAGCTGAAGCACACAGTCATAAAATCTTTAATATCTTTTGTGCTGGAATGATGTAATCAAAGAAAAACACAGAAGAGAGAGAGAGAAATTATATTGACAGACGATAGAAAATATAATTGAAAAATATTAAATCATGAACAATCATCATCATTTTTTGTACATGTGTGCCTCCCTCTCTTCCTCTCTCTCTACCTTCATCCTTTATTCTTCATTTTACTCCATATACTACATGTGGAATGTCAAGCCACCATGAAACATATTAGTGGGTACAAGTGATATAGAGATAAAGTTGACTCAAAAAGACAATAGATTGTAAAAACACACACACACACACGTAGCTGACGCTTATCAAGTGGAAAACTTTCCCTTATGAATTTTTGCATGTCCTCAAGACAGAACAACGTTCACTTTATAATAAGTTCTCATGAGATGGGATGTGGACTGGATGTTGGTTAAAATAATGCAATATTCTTTTTATATTATTATACACAAATTGTTGTGCAATAACAAAAAGAACAAAAAATGGAGGGAAGTGAGATAGCAAAACACAGCACAGTGTGTGTGTGTGTGATGCGACAGTCTCATTGACATATATCTCGACAATTTTCATTCACACATACACATGAAGTCCACCAACGCACAATAATGAACACATCATGCTGATCCTTTCCCTGTTGTGTCTGTAGTAGAAAGTGAATTTTGATCAAAGTGAGTCTATCTGACTGTAATTTTTATGAATGGATGCGATCATACTCAATAATATTACAGTTTCGATGAGCAGGATGATATAAAATAATAATACGATATGATATATGGGGTGAAAAAGTGAACGTACACAGTAATGGAAGGAGTATAATAATACAATCTCAAATCGTCGACATTAGTCTACTAACCAATTCCCCATCATCATCACCATACAGCCGTACGATGATGATAACTAGCAGGTCTGTGTTCAAAAAATTATTATGCAATTTTTGTCATCGGGCCGTAATTGGGTATTATATGTATTGATCGACCGCTGGGCTTCGATTATCAAGAAAAAGAGAGAAGAGAAGAAAAGAAAAAATCTGATGACATTGTACTGACAGGTTGAAGCTAATTCTGAGAAAGGACATTGCATTAGCTTTAGTTGGACAACGACAACAACAAGACAATGTACCGTATAAAATTGTCAGTTATTATTGAGAGGGGAGTAATAAAAAGAAATTATTATTCCAATTCATTTTTCGATTCTCAGGTAGAGAGAGAGGGGAGGGGAGGAGGAGGAGGGTTAAAAAGAGAGAAGAATTGTGTTGGATATTCTTATTAAAAAGTTTTCAATTTATGATTATAGACAGTATATCCTGATTGCCACGTTCAGCATCCTGCATTTGTCTATGTGAAGCTCAAGAGATAATTAAGAGTGGAAGTGTTATGTATGTGTGTCAGTTGTAACTGAAAATGTGGAGAGGGGAGGACTGTAATCGAAATCAATTTACCTTCATTCAAAAAAATTTTGAAGTTGAGGAGTCAAGCATCCGCAACAATAACAGTAGCTTTTGTTATCATTATTACCCGCTAGAAATGATTAATTTCTTAATTAAATTCCTCCCTTCTGTCTCTCTGCCTCTGTCTCTACTTCGCTACTTTGTACTCCTGCGGTGCAAGAAGGCTGTACTCTTGGTTCGTACATATAATGTACCGTATAAATATGTAACAAACAGCCCTGCTACAGTAGTTATTAAAAGAGTGCACTAACTATCCAGGCACGTACACAGTACACACATACACACACACTCACAGATTAGATGGTGGGAGAAAGAGGGGGAGCTTTGTACATGAACATTAAGATTTAACAATAATTTTCTTATCATATGTGATTTGAGTGAGTGTGTGTGTGTGTTTGTGCTTGTCTATCATCCATTTGTGTTTGTGTTTTTGCAATTACTTCTGTCCTTATAACAGTAAACTTTGCTCTGTTCATACAGAGAGAGAGAGAGAGAAGGAGAGGGAGAGAGAAAAGTTAAAGACAGTAGTCAGACGATCATCAAATCAAATCACAGCAAACAGAACGATGTAGACATTTGCGCTTGGAAACAATTAAATTTGAGAGTAGAGTATACAAAAATTTATTGTAAAATCGAAAGGTTTTTCTTTCTACCGTGTACCTCACTCACTGTTGCTGTTGTTGTTGTTGTTGTGTGGAGTACTTTGCCTACAATATTCCAGCTGATTTGTACTTGTATGCAATTTTTATCTTAATCAATTGCCATCACACATTACATTACATACATACCTAAACACACATGCACAGTTTATTACCGCAAGGTGTTCGGCCTACATTAATTACTGTTTACCAACAAATAATAACAACTTATTATTATCTCCTCTCTTACATACTCTTCTGTAATACGATCTGCAGCATGCCACAGCGTGTACATATGTACACATCCCCCATGATTTTTTCAAATTAATTATTCTCTATGCAAATCTCTAATACATATTATTAGTTGTGGTATCAATGCTGAC
The DNA here is from genome assembly GCA_009870185.1 of Pygmarrhopalites habei. NCBI lineage: Eukaryota > Metazoa > Arthropoda > Collembola > Symphypleona > Arrhopalitidae > Pygmarrhopalites > Pygmarrhopalites habei. The sequence goes on from WJFB01002052.1 coordinate 15,049, forward strand.
GTTTCTACTACTATGAAACAAAATAGCAGGAATGTCTGTGGTATAATTTTAAAAATTGACCTGCTATAAGTTATAATAAGGCAAGTACACATGTACATACATATCCACACATGTCATGGACAAATACAAAAGTTTGAGGTTCAGGCATTGTGTCCTTTTAATTGTTCCTCTCTCTCGTAAAATTACAGGTGTACTCCTATACATACTGTGTGTAGATTAGAGGCTACCCCTTGGCTCACTCAACACACACATTACTGTCGTTGTCATTATATTTTAACTCACTTGAGATATCCGTAATAGCATTCAGAGTGTATTAAACACACATTTTTGCTTATGATATAATAAATACAGTGTGCAAGAAAGTGTGTGATGTGTTAATACTCACACACAGCCACACACACACACACACAATGTACACAATTGTATGCCTTTGGGCAGCCACCAATTTGCTCATGATGATCTTTTCTGAAGGCTTCGTCTTATTTACAGCTTTTTCCAAAGGCCACATTAGCAACAAATTCAGTTGTCCACCAACCAACAAAGTTAATATTCTAGACTACGAGTGGCTTCCACTGGGAATTTTTCGAGTGAGTGTGTGTGTAAATCCATTACGCCATCGAAATGTAATTAGTAAGTATAATCCACATAATTATCAAGAAGCGAGAAAGAGGATAGAGAGAGAGGAGGAGGAAAGGGAGAGGGAATTCAGAATTCTAAGCAGGAATTGGGGATAGGAAGTGTACATACATGCACACACACACACTACTAGTTTGTTGTTGTTGTATGCTAAAATCTGATAAAAATTTCACCTTTGTCACCTTGTGTGAAATAGTGTGTATGTGAGAGTTTACGCACACACGCTCCCTGTGAGTTTGTGTGTGTGTTTGTATGTATGAGGAGGAGGAAAACACGAGAATAATTCTCAATTTTCCGCACGGATATCACAAAATGAAATTATTAGCATGTTATTATTATATTGCCAATTCCCTTCTCAAAGTACTCCATCATCAAGTTGACCATGTTAATACACATTGAAGGCATGAAGACTACACACACACACACACACAGAGTCATAGACAGGTATTGCACTTTGCTTCTGGAAATTATTGTATTTCACCCAACTTGAATTATATCATCATTATCCACCGCTTAATACATTCACTCCTCTTTCTTCCTCACACCGTCATCCACAAGAAAAATCATCATCAATTCAGCCGTGGCGGCAAACAGACAGTCACACACACACAGTACAGTACATGAGAGGGAGAGAAGAGGGTGATGATGGTAGTGTGTAGGGAAATGTAATTTAATGGCCATCCTCTCTTTCTCAATCTTTTTGGATTGTCGGCAGACGCTGCAAAAGTGTTGCCTCACATCCACACACAAACACATGTATACATGACGCACACACACAATACATGATTAATATATGATTACCCATTTCATTACGTCCCATCCCTCACATCCTAAGTCATCCACCCATCATCCGTGTATTGAGCTATTATTCCCATTTCCATAATCATTTCATTTCCATGGGTCTAGGTCCCATTACATGTACAGAGAGTCTATATAAGAGACCAACCAATATTACGAAGGTAGAGGGAAAGAAATGGAGAGAAGAAAAAAATTCAAGAGGCACGACAAAGTCCCACACACATCGTGTATAATACACCCAATTTTAAAATGGAAAAAATATAATGATCAAGACGAAAGGTTTCTCAAAATGACTTTAAAAAGACAGGGAGAGAGAGGAGAGAGAAAAAAAAGAGAGGGAGACAAAAAAACAAAAATGGACTTGACAATCTTCTTCTACTTCGGTGGTGGTTGAACTTTGTGGTGGCGGGTAAATTTATGGGACAAGGACTTTTCTCTACAAAGAATTTTTATGTACATCTTAATTTAACAATTTCACAGCCAGAGAGACAGAAAGGGTGAGAGAATGTGTGTGTGTGTATTACAGTACAAAATGACGAATAAGGAGAGACACGTTAGCCACGATTTTTTCTTAATACAACTTTTTTTTAATGACACCAGTCACTTCCCTCCCTCCAAGTCTCTTTCCCCTCTCATGAAATTTTCTGAAAATTCTCACGCCTGGCTCTGTCAGCACACACTGGGATTTATGTCCAGTATGCAATATTCATGTGTCTAGTACAAGTAGTCCACTACACAGTATTACTTTACTCCCTGTCGCTGGTAGAATAATCAATTGACGGGTGTAGGACAAAATCTCGAGAGAAAATGTCAATGAAGTATGCTATGAAAAAGAAACAATATTTTTCGAGTCAAATCAAATTCCCAATCCCTCACTCACTTTTAGTAAAGGTTACAAAATAACAGTTAGTACATTGTCATAGCTTTGAGGGGTATTATTACAATTTACAAAGCTCCTCTCACATAACTATCACTTTTCAGAAAAAGGGAGAGAGATTGAATTGAAGATGTATCCATTTCTTGCATAAAAGTGCCACATGCCATAGAATGCCTTACAGATAAGACGCATGCAGGTGTGTGTGTGTGAAGTTGTGCAATTCAAGAATAATTTGGAATGAAGGAGTAATTTGAGTTTTCTTCATAAAAGAAAAAGAATATTACAACAGATTGGAAGAAGACACAGTGTAAACACTGTACACTGTACATTTTGACGAGTAAAGGTTTTTAAAGGACTTTTGTAATTATCCAGCTACGTAAACGATTATTGGTTATAATGTAAGTTTTACCTTGGAGCAGGAAGTATGTACTGTACAGAGAGTAGAGAGTAAAGGAGTGATCCGTGATAGTGTGGTTTTGTGTAGTACAGTTAATAATATTATTATTATCATCATCATTATGATGATGATGATGATGAAAATACAAGAGAGGCAGTTTGGCAGGAGGAAATAAATGACCAACGATTAGTTGTACAGGTAGATGAAGGACTGGTTTGTTATATCATGTGTGTGTCTCTTGTTGTTGTTATTGTGTATTTGTAGTAAGAGACAGATTGTGATTCCCAAACAGAATATTCCTCTCCCCTTCTTTTTTAACTACCTTGTTGTACTCCAATCTTGTTTCCCATTTATCCCATCCCATACAGTTCCGCGTATCCTCCTTGCATGCCACGCGCTCCCTCCACAGTCCACACACTAAAAATGAATGAATAAAGACACCCAACACGAGCCCCTCTGACAAGTGGAGAGTGTAATATATAGAATGATGTTATGAATTCTCGAAATTTTTTCTCTGTAATGTGATATCGTGCGATATTTTTTTATGAATATGTAAAAAAATGTAAATAGAATGCCAACAAAATGAAGATGAAGAAGAATAAATACCAAAAAAATACACACCACAAAAGACTGACACAAATATAAAAGTGTGTAGGTCATCCATCTTGATGTCCACTCCACTCTACACTCCCTTCTAATGTCTTCTCCTTCTTTTTCTCTCTCTCTCTTTGTAAATTTTGCTCATTTGTTCATTTCATGTGTACATTTAATAACTTTGCACATTCCTACGCACGTACATACGCCTGTATGTGTGTGTTTTGTGAGTACACACGTCAGTCAGATTGAGATTTTTTTGTGTGTACTCCTACTACAATTCTTATTATTCTCATTCAGCTTGTGGCTCCAGGAAATGTATTCATTTACATGTGTACACCAATTTTCTCTCATTTAGTCAAACTTTTGCGTGTTGTGTGAGTATGAAATGAAATGTGTGCATCCATTTTTTGCATTGTCTTTCATCTTCAAATAAAAAAATAGTTTGTCTGTCTTCCTCCCTCCTACTTTCGCACACATGCATAAACAGAGTATTGAGATCAAGTTACAAGTTTACTCTCTTTTGTTCTTCACATTAAAAAGGACGACAAAGGCACAGAAGCGAGAGAGAAAGAAAAAAATGAAAATGTCCTCTCAAATCTTTTTTGCACACACACACACAAACACACATGAAGACTCCCCGTGTGGATCATTTTTATGAACAATACCGACACAGTAGGCAGTGTGTAAGCAATAATCTAATATCAAAATACAATGTAGTGCATACATTTTTCCGTACATGCTAATTAGGTTGCACTCACAAGAACAATGTGTATTGTACATACAGTCTAGTTCCAACTCGTGTGTGTGTGTGTTCTTGTGTGTTATATGTAGTGTTGTTCTTGTGTGTTGTACTTTTTACAGTAAGCACACGCTTTTTTTGTCAGTGACGGCCTTTTTCCTGCATAATTTCCATGCCGTCAAGGAAAGTTCTTTTGTTTCATTCCCCCCGACCTGACGACCCCCATTAATTTTGCTCTTCTCCTGTCAACTCTCCTTTCTATCTATGCACATTGCATTCCATGTACGATACTCGTATACTGTGCGCGTGGATTTATGTGTACATATGTACAAAGTTCTTTGCCATTCGATTCTGAGTATCACATTTAATGATACAGAGTGTGTGTGCATGGAGCTCTTTTTTTCCCGTTCACTCTCCCTCCTCCTCCAGCTCATCAGTCTCAAAAAACTAAAGACCGAAAGTGAATGGGAGGAGAGGGAAGTGGTTGTTTACATTCGAAGCTGTAGAGTCTCTTTTCAAGCCCGTGTCTGTGTGTGTGTTCTCAAGATGTCTTCATTTGGAGCTGGCTGAAAAAATGAGACTGGAGTAGAGGGAGAGGGAAAGGGACGAGAGTCGAGGCGGGAGGAATGCCATTACCACTTGTTTATGAAAATTTCTAAGCTTTTGAAATTACATGGCTAAGTGTTGTTTCATAATGAGCCTCAACTCCGTCCCCTCTTCTTTTCACATTTAATATTGTGAAAAATAGTAGATATCGATCGTATTGTACTTATAGGCACTACTTATAAAGGGATGGTCCCAAACATCCTCATTCTGACTAGTCACACACATGGACAGACACGCGAACGACGGGGACAAAGTACAAGTCGCCCAGCTGACACGTAACAAAAAAGTTATGACTCATTTTGGAACACCACTCTCTCTTTCTCTCTCTTCGACCACACAAGTGTGGGAGGGCGAAAGAGCGTAATGACACCCTCACCTTCTCCTCCTCCTCCTCCTTGTCCTCTCTCAGAAAATGCACCTTTTGTTTCCGGAACAGTCATCGACGGAAGGGGACAGGAAGGATAAGGATACAGCAGCATGAGCAATCAATCTAGATTCTTTATGAATCATCCAAATTGTACTTTCACTGCTGTTTGAGTTAACACAATGTACATTACTGTAAGTACATGTGTGTGATCAACTTTTGTTTGAACAACCTGTCCTACACATTCACTGCCTTGTTTGACCAAATAATCAATAACTAATTTTATATTCCAAATTTGCATTGTGTACACATCTACTGCATGTTATCCTTCAACCACCCGCATAGATACATCACCTTTGTGTGTGTGCCTCATCTTGTTTTCCAAGAAGTTAATGTGTCAATAAAAAAATTCTTATTACTTTTCTTTCATCTAATTTAAATTGTTTTCAACGCGTTAGCACGTAAAAGGACGATGATTCAGGATATGATAATGGATGACAATGTGTAGAATTATCAAAATTAAAAATATTATGATGTACTGTGATATGTAAAGTCAATTATTTTGACGGATAATGTGTAGACAGTCACCAAGTCATTTGTGCGTGTGTGTGTGTGTGTTTGTGGAATACTACTACTCGAAATTGAAACGGTATAGGAAGAGAGCATTAGGGGTAAATTACACAGTAAAGTTTTGTTATTTTTCTGACAAAGTAAAGTTTGTTAAAGTAATTTTTTGTCAGAAAAAAGGTGTGAGAAGAGACAAATGAGAGAGAGAGAGATGGACTCGTTTTTCCCAGCTGTAGGACATGTCCCCAGAATTCCCGTTAGCCAGTCCTCTGTGAGTGTGTGTGTGTGTGACTGGTGAGGACAGATAAATTTCAAATCTTTGGGTTTAGTAATACTAGAGGATTGGCTGAGAATAGTGTTATCTTTATCTTCTTCTGTTCTCTGTTTTTTACAACTTTATTTTTTGACGAGCGCGGAAGAACAGGACTCCTGTGGTGGATACACAGCAATGATGGAGAGTAATAATATTATTATCCCTAGTCTACTATGCAATGTACGGTGATTGTCGGCCGGTATCTGTGTTTTTGTCTCTCTCTTTCTCTCTCTCTGTTGACACATCTCTGTGCTCTTGTACAAAAATTCCCAAGTCCAAAACACGATGGACTCTTGTACACACACACACGCACACCAGAGAGAGACTGTACAGCATTGATGAGACTAGTGGTTAAGAAACCAAGTTGTTTATTCTCTCTCTGTTTTTCTCGGGTTGAAAAAAAAGTAAAATGAACGTGACGTCGTGACAGACTTATTGAGTTTCATTCTTTTCTTCTGTGTTTATTTGAACACAGAAAAAAGGGTTACGGGCTACACGCTCAGCCCTCCCTCCCTCTTCATTTTGATGATACGATGGAAAATTAGATGGGAAAATGTTCTAAATTTTTGCGTGTATAAAAAGTATCGTCCAAACCTGAGTGCATCGAGTATTAGTTTTTGGCTTAGTTCACACACAACTTTATGATGATATAAACTTTTTTTAAAGCTCCTCTGTGGTATTAGAGGGGAGAAGAAGGAAAATTAGGAGGCTCTTTAAGCATTTAATTTTATTTACAGTCTGACACTGCACATTCCACAAATGTCTGACATTGCATTGGTAATTTTCAGAAACACACACAGCGAAGAATTCATTCATTCATGCGCTCAGGAAATTTGTGTGTGTGTTTTTGTTTGTGTGTGGAATACATTTCAAAATGTTTTTAATAAAATATACAGTGCTTCCGTAATGAGCCGCGTCTTGTGTGTAAAATCTCACACTCACAAACACACAATCAAAGAGAGAGAGACACACACACAGTCCCAGGTAGGATTAGCCAGAGAGACAGTAAAACTCAAAGTAAAGAAATGAAATAAAAACGAGGAGACTTTTATGTGTTATGTACATAAACGTAAGTCTAGATCTCTCTCGGACGGGCAAGGAAGGAGACGGGAGAAGGAAGTCAAAAGTTTTTCTCCTCTCCTCTTCTTCTAGGAAAAAGGAGAAGAAAAGTTTGAGTTTCTTCCTTCAACTGTAACATTGTGTGTATGTTAAATTACCCACATCTCGTCTCATTGAGGTTTACGTGGTTATTTTGTGATTACAGTGCAATTCGCAATGGGGTGGGCTTGATGGTCGTTTTTGGCATGGCACCAATTCACTGTTCTTTTTCGCACCTCCTTTACTCTCTTTTTGTACAGTGTCTGTGTGTGTACGGTGTCTCTGCATTATATATATATATGGTAGGTAATATCCTAGGCTCAAAAGTTTACAAGATTACCTTGACTTTACACAATTTTTCTTTTATCTATATAATAATCCCCTAAAAATTTTCGTGTCTGTGCTCGATTATCTCAAGATAGGAATCACGCACAGAAAATGTAAAAATACCAAAAAATCGAGAAAAAAAATAACGCAGAAACTGACGAAGCCTGATTTTCAATTTAATGTCAATTAACCAAAATAATTGCAATTAAATGGCTTGCTACGGCTAAGCGTAGCACGGCTATTTCATGGCCTTGATGCGTAGAATATCTCAAAGCCTTTCACATTTTAGGAAAATAAATTTTCTTTTTTTTAAAAATATTTTCGCAGGGCCTTGGTTACCCTGAGTGGGGGATACTACCAGCAAGGCCCTTGACCAAAAATATCTAAATATGCAAGGCTCTAAGCATTTTCCGTCGTGAAGAATAGCCGAATATAGAATTTATATTGTGTGTGGGATTATGTGTGTGTGTTTTTAGAAAGATGTGATATTTTCTTTCTTATGAATTTAATATAACGAACAGAGCATAATAGAAAAAAGTCGTGCACACGG